>APFE030170751.1:0-10266 GCA_000404065.3 Pinus taeda | reverse complement strand
ATATAGATATATATATGCTCAATGGTAAAAGGAATCAAACCCTTTTAGCAAGCGACAAATGTGGAATTAAGTGAATTTAAAAAAATGTAGATTTAAGATAATCCTATCATTTTCTCTTAATGAAATAATTTAAAAACAAAAACTGGTACGGTTTTCATCGTCACAAAAAACTCAATAACAACCCTGTGTTATGATTATAACAACCCATTGACAAATTCATGAATGGTAGTCAATCTCATATCTGCATAAATTGAGCCATTTCTAGTTGCAGGACCAACATCTCTATAGGCATAGCTATTCCCAACTAACAGGAGTGTCAACCTCTTCTTTTTCTGTAAACCATCCCAATCTCGTATGCCCAATTTTACTAACGTGAACAACCTTGACCTCAAAATACCATGCCCTCTCCACCACACCCCTAGTAGCCTTCACCACTCTATATCCTTTAGTACTCCCTGCAATTAGTCTATCTTTACTCAGCTCAATATTTTCTACCTTGTGGATCTTTCATACAAAAATCCTCATGTTTGGGTTGCCATCCTCATCATCAAGTAGCCTGGTGGAGAGAGTTATGAGAGTAGTATATTTTGCTGTGGGATTGACATTAACCGTGTTCTTCTTACCCAATTTCGTAGATGCTGATTTGGTCTCGGCATTAGTGTTTCTCCTTTTGGGCTTTTTAATAACAATATCCCTACAAAATGCCCCCCATTGGAGCTAGTAATTTCCTCTTTTGTGCCACCCTACCTAATGTTCAAATGCCTGTGAGTCTGAGGTGTTATCCTTATGCCCACTTTCATCACTTTGCTCCTCTTCTCCTTTCATGGCATCATGTTCACTTGAGCCATGGTATTCCTTATTTGGGTACTCAAATGCTTCCTCTCCTCCAACATTGACTTGGCAATTGGTCCTCTCTCCACACATTTCATCTTCGCTCTGATTCTCTTTCCCCCGATGTATCAGACAAAGGTGACCCATGATCATGATCAAGGGGATGTTTGCCAAGTTGTTTCTGTTGTTCTGCAGATACATCCCTGCAAATGCCATTTTCTCCCCCAAATTAATTTCGCCGTGATAAAAACACTGAGTTCCTTTAAATATTGAAGGCAGAGAAAGGAAATACAATACAAATATAAACCCTATTAGATTTCTATGAGATTGCATACTCTAGCTCACAGCTCAATGGATCCTCATCATCCATCCCATCACAACTATCGGCCCAACTATGGCGGAAGTGTAGCTCGATTAGTGGAAATGAAGAAAGATAATAATCATTCAGCTATACATTGACTAAGAAAGATTCATGACCAACTGGAAAACTGAAACCAAACACACAAATAAACACAAAGGATTCACGTGGTGAAACCTTAACACGGTGTCAAGGAAACATCCACGGGGAAAGGGGTTGGAATCTCTATTAAGTCAACAATGATTCTCCACGATTACATTTCTGAGGCAACCACTAGTTTTATACAAGCCTCCTCTGTTACATAACTACTATTTTGGTATAAAACTAACTAGTTACACTTTTACCGAGATTTACATAATTCATTGTCAAACTTCCAACAAACTCCACCTTGACAACAATTTTCTGAATCCCTTACCCATGCCTATTCACCATCTTTTTTGCAAGCCAAGAGAAGCTAAACACCATCGCAACTTCTCTACTGGCTTTGTTAATATGTCTACACAATTCTCTCGTGTATGTACCTTTTGAATAGCCACTTTTCTGCCATCAATCACATGTCTAAGAAAATGATATCTTACATCAACGTGCTTGGTTCTCTTGTGATAAGTAGGTTTTATAGCCAAGTGAATAGCAATTTGATTGTCACAAAGTACATTCACTTTCTCCTGCATCCTTCCAATATCATCGAGCAAACCCTTTTACCAGATTGCTTCTTTACATGCATCTGAAGCAGGTATATATTCAGCTTTGGCAGTGGACAACGCAATTGTTTCATGGAGCTTTGACATCCAACTAATCCCTCCACCTGCAAGAGTAAAGACATAACTTGTAGTGGATCTTCCTTTTTCCAAATCGCCTGCATAGTCAACATCTACATATCCGTAGAATAAACCTTCACTACCATTAAAGACGACACAATGGTCACTTTTGCCTCTTAGATATCGACGCACCCATTTCACTACTTGCCAATGTTCTTTACCTCGTTTTGCCATGAACCTGCTGAGAACTCCAACTGCATGTAAAATGTCAGGTCTTCTAGATACCATCACATACATTAAGTTGCCTACAGCATTTGCATATGGTACATGAGACATATATTGCTTTTCTTCATCAGTTCTAGGACTCAAAATCGAAGAAAGCTTAAAATGGGAAGCTAGTGGAACATTAATAGGTTTCACATTGTTCATTGAGAACTTTTGAAGTACTTTCTCGAGATATTCCTCTTGTGATAACCGAAGCTTACAATTTTTCTTGTCTCTATGTATCTCCATGCCCAAGATATGTTTTGCTGCTCGACGATCCTTCATATCAAACGTCCTAGAGAGTTGAGCCTTTAACTTGTTGATCTCTTCCATGCTTTTGCATGCAATAAGCATGTGATCAACATAGAAAGCTAAGATGATGAAGATGCTATTGAAACTTTTGAAGTATACACAATGATCATACTCACTTCTTATAAAGTTTTGGCTCACCATGAAGGAATCAAACTTCTTGTACCATTGTCTAGGAGACTGCCTAAGACCATACAATGATTTCCTTAGCTTGCAAACTAATCTTATGCTGCGACCTTGTACAAAACCTTCTGGCTATTCCATATAGATCTCTTCATTCAAATCACCATGTAGAAAAGTTTTTTTAACATCTATCTATTCTAACTCAAGATTAAGTAATGAAGTTAGTGCCAACACAATACAAATAGAAACAATTTTTACAACTGGAGAAAAATTCTCATGAAAGTCTATACCTTTGACTTGAGAATACCCTTTTGCTACTAGTCTCGCCTTATACCTTTCGATACTTCCATCAACTTTTTCATTTCAGTTTGAAGACTCACTTGCATCCAACAACACTTCTCCCTTCAGGAAGCTCCACAAGATCCCATGTATTGTTCTTGGCTAAGGAATCTATTTCTTCTTCCATAGTCGTTTTCCATTTTTTGCTATCTATATCATCTACTCCTTCATGATAACAAGAAGGTTCCCCATCTTCAGTAATTAAAACAAAATATGAAGTAGGATCTTCATACCTTTTGGGAGTTTCTCTTTCCCTTGTAGACCTTCTTAAAGTGACTAGTTGCTGAACTAGTTCAGAAACTTGAACTCGTTCAAAAGCTTCAACAACTTCCTTTGTGTCTTCATCACCTTTTTCTCCAGCAGTCTCTCCTTCATTTTAACTGTCACCAAAAGGTCTAGCCTCCAACTGAATTTGTTGATTTGGTGATACGTGTTCCTATTCAATTATTTCAACATTTGATTTTTAAAAAGATGATTCATCAGATGTTACATCTCGACTAATGACTATCTCTCGAAATGTAGGATCCCACAACCTATATCTTTTCACTACATAGTCATACCGAACAAAGACATTATTAACACTTCAATTTTGGATCTAATTTTGAACGCTGATTTTTGGGAATAAGAGAATAAGCATCACAACCAAATATACTCAAATGTGAATAATCACAAGACTGACCTACCCAAACTTCTTCAAGAATTTTACAATTAATTGCTACTAAAGGTGATCTATTAACTAAATAACAAGCAGTAAATACTGCTTCTGCCCACAACAGCTTTTGCAAGTTAGCATTGTTGATCATGCTTCTGGCTCTTTCCATAAGAGTTTGATTCATACGCTCAACAACACCATTTTGCTGAGGAGTATAAACAACAGTTTTATGTCTAATAATTCCCTCATCCTTATAGTATTGTTCAAATTCAATTGAAGTGAACTCACCACCATTGTTAGTTCTTAAACATTGTATAGATTTGCATGTTCTTTTCTCTACCATTGCTTTAAATTGTTTAAAGACATTGAATACATCAAATTTACTTTTTAGAATAAAGACCCAAACTTTATAGGAGAAATCATCAATAAATGTTAAAAAATATAGAGCACCTCCATATGACACAATAGGGGACGGTCCCGAGAGATCATAATGAATATAGTCTAAAATATGTTTACTTTTATGATTTCCAACTTTAAATCTCTGTTTACACTGTTTTTCATACACACAATGTTTACAAAAATCTAACTTCAAGGATTTTAGATCGGGAAGAGATTTACATTTCATCAGTATTTGAAGGCCTTTCTCGCTCATATGACCTAATCAATGATGCCATAGACCATTACTTGATTCTTCCTTTTTTGACGCAACCACTACTTCACTGACCTGAGTACTTCCTCTTAACCTGTAAAGATTTCTGACCTTTTCTACTTTCATAACCAGTAGGGCTCCTTTAGAGACTTTGAAGATGCCATCCTCACCTGTAAACTTATAACCATCTGAATCCAACACTCCCAAATAAATCAAATTTTTCTTCAAATGAGATACATTTCTAACACTAGTTGATGTTCTAATTGTGTTATCATACATCTTAATCCTCATATTTCCCATCCCAACAGTTTGACATGACACATTATTACCCATAAGCATAGAACTACCATTTACATTTTCATACGAATTAAACCAATTTGTATGTGGGCACATGTGATGAGAAGCACCAGATTCTAAGAGCCAACTTTCTAAACCCTGCGAGACATTACATTCAGGTGAAATTTCATCTACCATACATAATTCTTCAATAGATAAGACTTCATCTATTATACCTGAATTGACCACATTCACTTCCTTCTTTGGGTTATCTAATTATTTTTGTTTCCAATAGTCTTTCTTCAAGTGTCCAATTTTATTGCAGTGCCAACATTTTTCCTTACACTTCTTTCCCTTCGATTTAGATCTGGAACACCCCCTTCATTTTTCTCCTCTTTCCCTTGCATCCTCTTGCTACCATGGATTTTGATGCAACTGTTTTAGTACCAGATTTCCTTCGTACTTGTTCAGACAAGAGAGCTCCCATGATTCGGGAAAAGAACATAGCAAGCTTATGGCTTTATCTTCTTCCTCAATTTTAACTTCCATATTTGTTAATTGACATATAAGTCTATTAAAAACATTCAAATGTTCTCCAACTTTTGAAACTTCTTTCATTCGAAGATTCTACAATTCTCTTTCCAAATAAGTTATGTTGGTTAATGACTTTGTCATATAGATTTTTTCCAGTTTTTTCGGCAATCTTGAAGGTGTAGTCTCTTCAACAATAATGAAGATAACTTCATCCGCCAGGCATAACCGGATGGTACTGAGAGCTTGGGCATAGAAGTCCTCTGAGTCTGAATGAGTCATGGTTGCACGTTTCTTAGTTTCCCCATCGAATTCCTTGTGCAACTCTTGTTGCACAAGAAGATCCCTAACCTTCAATTTCCAAAGAGAAAAATTGCTCTTTCCAATGAATTTCTCCACCTCGAATCTTGCATTAGACATCTTGGCCATTTTTTTGTTCTCCTAGGGTTTCAGTCTTTCAACTAGGGTTTATATTTCCTTATTTCTCCAAAAAAAATTCAATTTAAATAGAAAAAAACCCTTTAAGAAAACTTTTTTCCTTTCCTTCAATTAAAAAAAGACAATCTTTATCTTTTTTTTCTTCCACTTACACACATCCACCCTTTTATTTCCAAAATTCTTCAATTTACAGAAACCTTTATTTTCACAACTTTCTGGAAAAAAAATATGAGACAAAAATTTATTTTCAAAAAAAAAAACCGAGGTCCACATTTGTTGATCAGGCTATGGCCACTATGCCACACAGAAAACAGAGTACTCCTCCCCTCACGCAGAGATGGCTCTGGTCTACTTTTAGCACACAAAACTTAGGGCAATTGTAGCCCTCCTCTCTTCTCACGGAGATCACCTCCTCACTCAGATGGCTCCTACTCAACGGAGATGGAGAAGGTAGCAGCATGGGCTCCTTCTCAACACAGATGGACAGGGAAATAGCACGCGATCCTCCTCAACTTAGATGGATAGGGCAGCAGCACGTGCTCCTCCTCAAAACAGATGGACAGGGCAGTAGCACACAGGTTCTACACTTCACGGTTCTGCGTTTCACACATAGATGGGGTTTACCACCTGCCTTCACACCAAGACAAGCTCTGCCAGCCTTCACCCATAAAATAACTCCACATGCAGAGCCTACGTAGTAGTGAGCTTCTGTGAAATAACCACCTTTGCCTACCTTTACGTAGCAATAGAAAAAGTCCACGCACAGAGCTTTTTCTCTCCATGTAGCAAACACAATGAACGCAAGTGGATTTCTAATCTCTCACGAGCCCCGATTAAAATAATCACTCTCATACTACTTGTAGTTCAAATAGGGGAAATTAAGAAAGATAATAAACATTCATCTATACATTGAGCAAGAAAGATTCATAACCAGCTGGAAAACTGAAACGAAATACACAAATAAACAGAGAGGATTTACATGGTAAAACCTTGACACGGTGTCAAGGAAACATCCATGGGGAAAGGGTTTGGAATCTCTATTAATTCAGCAATGATTCTCCACGATTACATTTCTAAGGTATTCCTAGTTTTATACAAGCCTCCTCCATTACATAACTACTATTTCGTTATAAAACTAACTAGTTACACTTTTACCCAAAATTACTTGATTCGTTGTCAAACTTCCAACAGGAAGTTCATACTAGAATGTAATTGAGATCAAGGATGTTGAGGAAGAGGAATATGATGAGGGGTTGGATGTATGATGAGGGGTTGGAGTACGAATTTCCGAGTCGATGTTGGAGGAGAGGAAGAATTTGAATACCCAAATGAGGAAGACCATGGCTCAAGTGAACATGAAGTCATGAAAGGAGAAGAGGGGCAGAGTGATGAAAGTGGGCATAAGGATAACGCGTGAGAGTCATGGGCATTTGAACATCAGGTAGGGCGGCACAAAAGAGGAAATTATTGGCTCCAATGGGGGCATTTTATATGGATATTATTATTAAAAATCCTAAAAGGAGAAACACTAATGCCCATACCAGATCAACATCCAGGAATTCGGGTAAGAAGAACAGGGTTAATGTCAATCCTACAGAAAAGGATACTACTCTCATAACTCCTGACACCAGGGTGCTTGATGATGAGGATGACAACCCAAACATGAAGATTTGTCTGTCAAAGATCCACAATGCATAAAAGATTGATCTAAGTAAAGATAGATTGATCGCAGGGAGTACTAAAGGATACAGAATGCTGAGGGCTACTAGGGGTGTGGTGGAGGGGGCATAGTATTTTGAGAACAAGGTTGTTTACCTCTGTCAAACTGGGCATACCAGACTGGGATGGTCTATAGAGAAAGGGGATGTTGGCGCTCTTTTTATTTACGATGGGAATAGCTATGCCTACAGAGATGTTGGTCCTACAAGTAGGTCACCGCACTAGGTAAACTAGTTCTTATGACATCTTCCCCAATACTCTTTCTCAATCAATACTCGATTGGACGAACTCTATATATAAAACTAATCCATATAAATCTGAAAGCAATCATGAATAAGATCAAAACACATGTTTAACTTAATCCAAAGGTCAATAATAAATAAGAAAATGTTCATTAGGTCCATTTAAATATAGTTGTATATGATATTCATATGCTATCCATATTTCGTTATTTAATCATTTAGCTCATGAAGAAAATAGAGGTACCTTCTAGCAGCTAATATAAGGAACGCTTGATCAATAGGTATCAATAGATAAGAGATTGCGCCCATCTTTAGCCTACATCCATATTCACTGTCAAATCTAGCAAGCACCCAAAGTCATTAGAGGACCTTAGCACTTGGTAGATGTGAAGTTACGATGGATCTATGCTAGTTTATTTTTAGATGTGGAGTTACCATGGATCTATGCTAGTTTAATTTCAGTCTTTAAATAGGTTACAATCCACATGAATACCATGGTTCAATACCAATTATTATCATTACCATGGGTAAATACTAATATCTCATACCATGAAGTTATTTGTTTTCTATATTTTTATATTTTGTTTTGATCCATTCAAACGCTTTCACCCTATTTAATTTAATTTTTAATTTTAATTTATTTTTAATTTTCTTTTAATGCAATTTGGTTGCTAATAATTTGGACGGTACATGAAATTACAATGTCTTACATATTTGACTTTTAACCTAACAACACTTGGATTTAGTCTAGTTTAATTTCCACCTTTAAATACGTTAGAGTCGACATGAATACCATGGTTCAATAACAAGTATTATCATTACCATGGCTCAATATCACTATCTCATACCATGAAGTTACTTGTTTTTTATATTCTTTTACAATATTTTGAGGGAGCAAAATGCTTTCACCCTATTTAACTTTTATTTATTTATTTACTTTTTACGCAATTTGACCTCCTCATAATGTGGGCACTACATGATATTACAATGTCTCGCTTATTGGGCTGTCAACCCAACAGCACATGAACCCAAGCGATTATGAACCCAAAGGAATAATATTAAACCCAAGGGACTAATATTAACCCAACATTGGTAAACCCAAATATAAATATTACAAACACTAAAATATACAAGTTTTATTTTGGTTGTGAGACAATCCTTGTCACAATGCCATTCAACAATGGTTGACCATGGTTGGCTATGATTACCAATGGTTGACCATGATTGATATTATAAAACTAACGAAATAATAAAGCCATGGGATTGATATGAGAAACCCAAAGGAATAATAAACAAAATGGATTAATAGTAAAAGCCCAAGGGATTTTGAACCCAAGGGAATAATATTAAACCAAAGGGGCTAATATAATAAACTGAAAGGATTAATAAACCAAATGAATTATTAATATTATAAACATAAAGGATTAATACTAAAACCCCAATGGATTCAGAACCTTAGAGAATAATATTAAACCCAAGGGTTTAATATCATAAACCGAAGGCATATAAACCCTACGTGGAGACAAATTTTTCCATAATGTGAGATCTTACCATGATTCATCACAATTGAACATGGTTGGTTATGGCTGACCATTATTGATATTATAATCCCAAGTTAATAATAAACCACAGTGATTGATATTATGAACACAAGGGAAACATAAACCAAATGTATACCTAAGGGATTACAAAGCTCGGGGAATAATATTAAACAAAATGGACTAATATTATAAACCCAAGGTATACGAACCCTAAGATAAATAGTAAAAATAGTAAAATAAACATGGTTGAATCAATAATGCCTAATAATTAATATTTTGAAATCAAGGGAATAATAAACCCAATGAACTAATAAACAAAACTATTTATTATTATGAACCCAATCAATTAGTTAATCCAAACCATAAATATTAAAAACCCAAGGGATGAAGAAACACAATGGATCGATATTACAAACGCACGAGATTCATAAATCTCACCATGATTCATATTATAAGTGCAAGTTAATAATAAACCCAAGCGATTGATACTAATACCCAAAGGGATTATGAACCCAAGGGAATAATATTAAACCCACGAGACTAATATTATAAACCCCACATTGGTAACACTAATATAAATATTAGAAACACTAAAATAAACATGGTTTATTTTCACCGTGAGACAATCCTTGTCAGAATGCAACATTCAACTATGGCTCACCATTGTTGGTTATGATAGACAATGGTTGACCAAGAATTATATTATAAACCTAAGCAAATAATAAACCCAAGGGATTGATATTATAAACACAAAGGAATAATAAACCAAATGGATTAATACTAGGACCCCGAGTGGATTATGAGACCAAGGGAATAATATTAAACCCAAGGGCTTAATATTATAACCCGAACATATATAAAGCCTAAGATAAATATTATAATTCTATGGTAGACCCTCGTTGACCATGGTTGGCTTGATAATAAACCATGGTTGACTGTGAAATATGAAACCCAAGAAATTAATATTATAAAGGCAAGGGAACAATAAACCCAAGGGATTAATACTAAAACCCCAACGAGTTATAAACACAATGTATATTAACCCTAGTTGGTGAATATTTGTTTCATAATGTGAGATCGGACCATGATTGACCACACTTGACCATGCTTGGTTATGGTTGGCCATGTTTACTATTATAAAATAAACCCAAGGGAATAATATTAAAATCGAGGGGCTAATATTAAAAACACACCATTGGTAAACCTAAATATAAATATCACAAACACTAAAATTAC
>APFE030170750.1:0-15772 GCA_000404065.3 Pinus taeda | reverse complement strand
GTGATAAGTCAGAGGCCAAGGTTGTCTCCAACCTTGTCTGAGCAGTTGCAGGCCTTTGTAGAATTTAAGGCCGATTTTCATAATGTATCTATCTGCGTGAGGCAAGACCTTAAGAAGATATGGCACAAGTTGTCATACCTAGTAACAGAGGCTAATGTACAGGAGATTTTGGGGTCATGGCCAGCAGAGTAGCAACAACCAGTAGATCTTGGCACAGGTACCAGTAAAGGCAGAGAACACAAGCAGTAGCACGGGAGTCGGCTAAGCAGAAGAAGAAAGAAGTCACTAATAAAGCAGTTGTTGCTAAGGCAACTACTGATAAAGAGCGCGCTGCAAAAGAGACCACAGTAGAAGTCGAAGCATCGACTTCCCAACATACTGAAGAGGAGGAACAATTCGAGCTAGAAGGAGGCAGGGGTGATGAGCAGAGCACTCCCTTCAGGCTAACAAAGCAATAAAATGAGACAAATACCAGACCCAAGAAGAAGAAAAAATTGAACAAATAAGCACACGCAGATCCAATGGTCCTCATTGAAGGGGACTTGGATGAGAACGGGGACAAGGTCCAAGATACAACAACGGAACTCTGGAAACAATGTGAGAAATAGTACATGCAGACATTGGGGAGCATCTAGAAGGATCTGCACGAGTTGCAGATTCAAGCAGTTAGAATTCAGGCGAGTGGGGTTCAAGATAGATTGTTGTGCACGAGCGAGAGCGTAATAGAAATAGAACAGACTCTAGACCTCAGATTCATTTCCTTTCCAGAAGGGACATTACATGTAGAATCAGACGTAGATAATTCTCAACTCAGAAAGGTCAAGGGTGTGGGTATGAATTTAGCCGTGCTGCCCCTTCAAACCCTCCATGCACTTCATCAAGGGGTCTTAGATGAGCTTCGGATCAGAGAGCAATGCACGCTATTGGTGATTAGAGAAGTTAAAATGAACAATGAGAAGATCTTCGCTGAAAAGGTTTAGGCTCTTAAGGAAAAAGAAGAGCTAGCAGCATGAAGCCATAGCCTAGAAGCAATAATTACACAAGTATGTAATTCAGTACCAGAGCTACACATTCCAGAGGATGCGACCACTTCAGCAAATGTTTTGGAATTGGTCGTTGCAATGCAAAAGTTAAAGGAGGAGGTATGTCGAGTTACTTTTGATTTTCAGATGAAGATCTCAAAACTACAATTGAAACTGCAACCGACTACTCCATTAGAGGTCAGGGAGCAGCGTGACACAACCATCTGAGAACACATGTCTACCTTGGATAGTGTAGTAACGAGTTGTAATTCCCTCTTTGAAAATGTAATGGAGCTATGGACCGTTTTCTAGGAGGACTCAAACCTGCATGGATTGGGTACAAAGATCTGAGGGTCACAGTATAAAGTTGATGAGATGGGGGGAGGACTGTGCGCAATTTAGTGCCAGTCTAGCGCTTCGTGCACTTACAAGAAATGAAGGTGTTGCAGGCACAGGTTGAGGAGCTGCAACACAAAGAACACTTTTTTAAGGCTCGGATTCAACCATGGATAGAGGAAGCAAGCCAAATTACTCTGTCTATCAAAGTGAAATTGAAGACTTTATAGGAGACACAGAGGACCATGTGCCTCACGATGGAGGGGCCAACTACAAAGGATTTGGTCAAAGAAGTGCAGCAAACCGCTGTACAGAGCACAGTGGACCTTGAAGTATTGAAGATGGATTTCAATGAACTCCTCCATAAAGTGGAGAAACCAGCTGAATGACTTGAGGGAGAGTCACCATATTTGTGTCAGGGGCCTGTTGGGATGGGGTCCTTGGGGTCAAATTTTGTCAGTTAAGTCAATTTTTGTAATAGTTTTTGTGAAATAATGTAAAGTCTCTGTGAAATGTGGAAGTGGAGCACGAAGATAAGTAAGATTCAAAGCGGTATTAGTCCCTTGCATGGGTAGGTGATAGGATGGTTTTGAGACTCACCCATGGTCTGTGGGCCATGGTATTCTAATGAAGAGGATATATATAGTTGAGTCATAGCGAGTCTAAGGAATAACTTCTGATAGAGAATCATTGTAAGGGCAAGGTGCTAAGGTAGGAAACGTCTATTACCTATACGTAGGTGAAATGGGAAGGCTCTTATAGCTAAGTGTGTGGAGACCTTGGTAAGTCTATAGATGAGTGTGTGGGCCCCTGTAGTTGTGTGTGCAGGGATAAGAAGTCTGTATCTAAACATTTACATATTAATAAAGACTGTTTTGTGCTGAATTTGTGCATATGTGCCTTGTTTATTTATTTTTGATAATTTTATATCTATCTTTGCTGGGTGATCTGTTTCATATGAATTAATGCTAAATTTTTGCATGAAACAGATAGATCTATAATATTTATGCATAATAAGTATAATTAACCACCTTCGCAGAGCTTGGGGACTGTTAAATAGATCTGATGTAGTTATCTTCTCGAAAAGAATAGATCTGTGCCAAGGAAGATCTAGGTCATAAAGGATTCAGAATATACATTTTATTACGCAAAAGTAGTGAATATGTATCTTTTATGCATGTTAAGTACAATCAGGTACCTTCACGAAGGTCTGAAGGTCATTTCAATAGAGTTGCAATAGTTGAAAATCGAAAGGAATAGATCAGTGTCAAGGTAGATTTAAGCTATAATATCCTTAGAAAGACCATCACACAGGCCTCTGGATGCATAAAAATAGTTCTGGAATCCCCCAATATTGCTTCGAGTTGGACTGCACCCTTCATTACGCAGGTTGTTTCTACAAAAATCCAATAGTTAGGGTTTTGTTGGTTGGCGCAAATAACTTTGAACTTGGGTTAGGCCCCCTTAAGCCAACAACATGCACTAGTGCTAAAGATTGTGGATCAAGACAAGGAGTTTGTAGTGTGTACAGATGATTGCAAGAGAGGACTTGGTGGAATTCTCATGCAAGAAGCATAGGTAGTGTGCTATGAGTCACGAAAATTGAATGAGCACGAGCAACAGTATCCAACGTACGATCTTGAGCTAGCAGTGATTATGTTATGAAACCATCTCACAAAAACATAGAAAATAAATATCAACATCTTACAAATTAGCCTCTTCGAGGGGGCAACCTCCTTTATATTACACAAATGAACAATTCTTCGATGATACAAATGAAAATACCTCCTTTCTATATATAGGATTCTAAGGGGTCATAATGTAATCAGAGTCGACATAACAATAATAATGTAAGGGCACAACAATAACAATAGTGGGCTTCTATGGGGCACAATAATAACAATATGGGGACTACATGGGCACAACAATATAATAAGGGGGTTTAACTAATAACAATAAGGGGTTACACTAGTATTATAGGGACCTAACATTCCCCTCTCCTTCAAAAAGTGTTGTCCTCAATGCTTGAGTAGTTCTGGATGCTTCTGTATAGAACTCGCATCCTCCATGTGGAATCTTCAGTGGGCAAGTTCTTCCACTTGATGAGATACTTTGAAATTGATATATTTCGTTGTTGCCAAGTTCTTGTTTCTATGACTTCTTCAGGTTCCAATATGATTTTTCCTTCCGTGTCAAGTTCGGAGAATATTGTATGAACTGGGAGCTTGTCACTTATAAACTTATTTAAGCATGAAACATGGAAAACTGGGGGCACTCAAGAAGATGCAGGAAGCTCCAATTGGTATGCCATAGTACCAATATTTTGCAGCGCCTTGTAAGAACATAGTACTTTGGTGATAATTTATTATCCTTGTTAGCTTTCTTGAGGGACATTTCTTTGTATGGTTGTATTCTTAAAAATTCTTGAGGGACATTTCTTTTGTATGGTTGTATTCTTAAAAATTCACTGCGATGTTGGTCTACCTGTTGTTTTATTCGATTTTGTGCCAAAGTGAGGTACTCCAAAGAAACATTTGGAGGTTTTTTCATATAATTTTTTCTCGTCCAATAGCCTGAGCACTCTATCAACATGTTCAACTTGATCCTTCCAAGACATGTTGTAGATTAGTATATCATCAAAAAATACTAACACAATTTTTCTAAGGGAGGGTTTAAAAATGGAATTCATCAAAACTTGGAATGTAGAAGGTGCATTGGTAAGGCCAAAAGGCATGACCAAAAATTCATAATGACCCTCATGAGTTCTAAATGTTCTTTTTTAAATGTCTTCATTCTTCATTCTGATTTGATGATATCCTTCATGAAGGTCCAACTTGCTGAAGTAAATTTACCCATGCCATTCATCGCATAATTCATCAATGAGAGGAATGGGAAATTGATCTTTAATAGTGAGCTTGTTGAGCTATCTATAATCCAGACACATGAGCCATGATCCATCCTTCTTGTGCACCAATACTACTGGAGAAAAGAAAGAACTTTGACTAGGTTGAATTATACCAGCCTCTAGCATTTCTGCAACCACACGTTTAATTTCACTCTTTTGTACAAAGGGATATATGTAAGGCTTGATCTTTGGGGGAAAACTTCCCAGAAAATGAATAGCATGAACACTTGAGGAGTGGTAATTCCTACCAATGCATTACAATATATGGTCGGATTCATTTCTTGATGCTTGATGTGATCTTTCACTTCTTGAACCTTTTCCTTCTTGATATGTCCTTCTATCTTGAGGGTTTGAGAAGTGGTAATTCATGCCAATGCTTTACAAGATATGATCGGATTCATTTCTTCTTTCTTTGGGGTTGTTTCCTGGTGTATATCCTCTTCTTTTGATGTTTCTTGATTTTGTTCCTCCTCTTTACAATCTATGTAAAATAATTTCTTCTCAGCACACTTATGACCTTTAGTGTATTTTCTATCACAAATGTAACAAAGCCCTTTTTCTCTTTTTTCTTCCAATTGTTGTGGTGCAAACCTTGTAGGTTGTGGAAGGCTATGAGGAAAAACACTTCCATAATTATAGTTGGAGTGGTAGGATTCCTTGTTTCCATAATTCCGCCTTCAATTGTTCTTGCCAACTTGAATGCCTTCTTTAATGAATCAAGTTCCCAAATACGAACCTCACGTTGAATGTTATCCTTTAACATCCCTATGAAGACATCAATCCTTTCCTTCTCTAGAATATCATTTATCCTTATATTCAATTTTTAGAAGTCCTCAATGTGCTCTTCCATTGAACCCTTTTGTTTGAGATTTATCAATTGGCTAAAGAAGGTGTTTCTCTTTGTATCCTCATAATGTGTTATCATTTCCTCCGTGAAAATTGACCAAGTGACAAGTGGTTTACAAGAACAAAGCCCTTTATACCATAAAAATTGATTCAATTCTAAATATAAAGATGCAATATGTACCTTTTGTAACAGTTGCACATCATGTAGTTCAAAACATGGTTCCATCTATAGTATCCAATTTACCGGATCCTTGCCATCAAACTTCCTCATATCGCCTTTTCTTGATTTTAGGAGCTCAATCTTGAAACGAATGTAGCTCGGTAATTTCGAATCTCCAAAGTTTTAAATTGTGACCTATAGTAGCCCTATGCTTCCTCTTTCCAATGCCACCAGTCTGATCAAAATTGGATTCTCCAAAAAAGAGTTATGCCTAATCTCCCTAGATGACCTGATTATATACTTAATCAGTAGATTGAACCTGTATGAAGCTCCACATGTCATTGTTTCAACCTTCGTACTTGAAACTAATACACAAAAAACTATACTCCGTCCTATTTCTGTAGCTTCTGACGATATTTCAATCTGATTCTCAGACAAAAAGTTATGACAATTTTCCCAAGGTCACCTATTTGGATGTAATTCGGGAGTCTACAAAAACACTAACTTCCCCAGATCATATCTCCGAAAAAATAGCGCGACAAGATCTGAAATTTAGACCTATGGTTAAGAATGATTTCATCACAAATGGGTTTTTATTTATATTCTGAAATGTCGTAGAGAAAAAGTTATAGATAAACTTCCACGAAGACCTGTCTGGAGCAGTGAAACCCTAGAATCTAAAGCTCTGATACCAAATGTTATAAACCAGCTCATAAAAAGATAGAAAAGAAAGACCAACACCTTAGAAATTAACCTCTTCGAGGGGGAAACCTCCTTTATATTACACAAATGAACAATTCTTTGATGATACAAATGAAAAGACCTCCTTTCTATATATAGGAGTCTAAGGGGTCATAATGTAATGAGAGTCAACATAACAATAATAATGTAAGGGCACAACAATAAAAATAGTGTGCTTCTATGGCCCCCCCTCTAACCCCCCGGTTCACTACGTAGGTTAGTCGTGGAAAGAATATAACACAACCCAACAATAACAATAAGGGGTTACACTAGTAGTATAGGGACCTAACAGATTATACACACATTGATGATGTGGAGGCACTACCTTCTTGGAAGGAGATTTACATTCATGAGTGATCACAATGGGTTGAGATATTTGTTTGATTAGTCGAATATGAATGCCAGGCAAGCTAAATGGTTGGCTACCCTTAGTGAGTTCGACTTCAAGATTAGATACATAAAAGGGAAGGAGAACCGAGTTGCAGATGCCCTTAACAGGAAGGTACAGTTAAATCATATAGTAGCTATGAGCTCTTATGGGACATAGTTACAAGATAGGATCTTGCATGCAGGAAAACGAAATGACAAATACATGGATATTATGCACATGTTACAATAGAGCACAAGTACGAGTACAGGTGAAGGTACATGTACAGGTACAGGTGATCAGGATGCAAACTATCATCTCGGGGCAGATGGCTTGGTGAGATTTAGAGATAGGACCTATGTACCGAATTGTAGTGAGCTCAAGATGATTATCTTGAGGGAATTTCACACCAAGTCACAGTTGGGTCATCCAGAATATCAGAAGATGTTGACGGTGTTGAAGAAGTTCTACTATTAGATGAATCTTAAGAATGAAGTGGCGGAGTTTGTGGCTAGATGTTTAGATTGTCAGTAGGTCAATGTGGAATGTAGGCATCTAGGTGGTTTACTACAACCTATAGTTATTCCAGAATGGAAACGGGAGGTCATTTCTATGGATTTCATCACAGGGCTTTTGAGGAAAGTGAGGCAGCATGATTCTATTATTGTTGTGGTTGACAAATTGAGCAAACTAGCTCACCTCATTCTAGTAAAGACTACATATTGATCCAGTGAGGTAGCACAGGTTTTCATCAGAGAGATAGTGAAACTGCATGGTGTTCCAAAGAAGATTGTATAAGACAGGGATGAAAAGTTCACTTCCAAGTTTTGGAAGGAGCTATTTGTAAGTTTGGGTATAGAGTTGGCCTTCATCACAAATTATCGTCCACAGACAGAGAGGGTCAATAGGATCTTAGAGGATATGTTGTGGATGTACATGAGGCACCAACAGAAGAAATGGAAGGAGTATCTTACATTGGTTGAGTTCACATACAACAATGGTTATCAGGAGTCATTAGGGATCATTCCTTTTGAGGCATTGTATGGACGGATTTATAACACTCACATTAGTTGAAGTGATCCATTGAATAGGGTACTTATTTGACCAGACTTGTTGGCAGACATGGAGCAGGAAATGTAGGTTATAAAGAAGAATCTAAAGGTAGAAAAGGATAGACAAAAGAGTTATGTGGATCAGCACAGGGTGTTCAAGGAATTTCAAGTTTTGGAGCATGTTTATTTGCACATCAAGCCCAAGAAAATCTCTTTGACGATTAGTTCATGTGGCAAGTTGGCACCATGGTATTGCAGGCCTTTCAAGATCCTTAAGAGGGTTGGACGAGTGGCATATCGAATTTCACTACCTCCAATAGTGAAATTCCATGATGTTTTCCATATTTCATTGCTTAAGAAGTATATAAAGGATGGTGATCATGTTATTGATTGGTTTGTATTGTAGTTGGAGCAAGAAGGAGATTTCCAATCGAAGCCTCAGTGCAAACTGCAGTGGAAACATCTCAAGATCAGGAAAAAAATCCGTATAGAAAGTTAAAATGTAGCGGAAGCACTTTGGGCCTAAAGAAGCTACATGGTAGATGGCAGATCAGATGCAGGCCCTGTATCCTTCATTGTTTTCTAGCTGAGGCAAAGCAGGTTTGGTTTAATGTTGGTATAGGTTTGGCATATGTTTTGCTCATGTTTTGGTATATGTATGTATATGTATATGGATGTAAATACTTCCATGAGCTAAGTTATAAAGCTCCAATAAGCAGTATGGGTGTCATATTATTATGGTTGTTATATTGTCACATTTTCATGATGTCTTTCTTTTAAGCAGGTCTTTCATTGTAAATACTACAATGAGCCAAGTTACAAGAGAGGACTTGGTGGAGTTCTCATGCAAGAAGGGTAGGTAGTGTGCTATGAGTCACAAAAATTGAATGAGCACGAGCAACACTATCCAATGCACAATCTTGAGCTAGCAGTGATTATGTTATGAAACCAGCTCACAAAAAGATAGAAAGAAAGATCAATGCCTTATAAATCAGCCTCTTTGAGGGGGCAGCCTCCTTTACATTACACAAATGAACAATTCTTCGATGATACAAATGACAAGACCTCCTTTCTATATATAGGAGTCTAAGGGGTCATAATGTAATCATAGTTGACATAACAATAATAATGTAAGGGCACAACAATAACAATAGTTGGCTTCTATGGGGCACAATAATAACAATACGGGTACTACATGGGCACAACAATATAATGTGGTGGTTTCACTAATAAGAATAAGGGGTTACACTAGTAGTATAGGGACCTAACATTCCTCTCTCCTTAAAAAATTGTTGTCCTCAACACTTGAGTATTTCTTGATGCTTCTGTATAAAATTATCATCCTGCCATGTGGAATCTTCAGTGGGCAAGTTCTCCACTTGATGAGATACTTTGAAATTGACCGATTTTGTTGTTGTTGGGTTCTTGTTTCTGTGAATTCTTCAGGTTCCAATATGATTTTTCCTTCCTCGTCAATTTTTGACAATATTGTTTGAACTGGGAGTTTGTCACTTATAAACTTATTTAAGCATGAAATATGGAAAACTGGGGCCACTCCGGAAGATGCAGGAAGCTCCAATTTGTATGCCATAGTACCAATATGTTGTAGCGCGTTGTAAGGAACATAATACTTTGGTGATAATTTATTATCCTTCTTAGCTTTCTTGAGGGACATTTGTTTTTATGGTTGTATTCGTAAAAATTCTTGGTCTCCTATATGAAAACTTCTTTCGCTGTGATGTTGATTTGCCTGTTGTTTCATTTGATTATGTGCCAAAGTGAGGTTATCCTTTAGGAGTTGGAGAACATGTTGTTGTTGAGGGTCTACCTTAACACCTTCATGAGATAAAATATGACCCAAGTATTGTACCTCTTGTACTCCAAAGAAACATTTGGAGGTTTTTGCATATAATTGTTTCTCATCCAATACTCTAAGCACTCTATCAACATGTTCAACATGATCCTTCCAAGACTTGTTGTAGATTAGTATATCATCAAAAAAATACTAACACAAATTTTCTAAGGGTTTGAAAATGGAATTCTTCAAACCATGGAATATAGAAGGTGCATTGATAAGGCCAAAAGGCATGCCCAAAATTTTAGAATGACCCTCATGAGTTCTAAATGTTCTTTTCGAAATGTCTTCATTCTTGATTCTGATTCGATGATATCCTGCATGAAGGTCCAACTTGTTGAATTAAATTTCTCTATGCAATTCATCCAATAATTCATCAATGAGAGGAATGGGAAATTTATCTTTAATAGTGAGATTTCTGAGCTCTCTATAATCCAAACACATGCGCCATGATCCATCCTTCTTGTGCATCAATACTACTGGAGCAAAGAAAGAACTTTGACTAGGTTGAATTATACCAGCCTCTAGAATTCTGCAACCATATGTTTAATTTGACTCTTTTGTACAAAGGGATATATGTAAGGCCTGATGTTTGGAGGAATACTTCCTGGAAAATGAATAGCATGATCATGATCACAAATAGGTGGGAGGCCTTTGGGAGTCTCAAATACCTTGGAATGATTGTCCAAGACTTTTTGGAGATCTGGAGAAATAGATGATTTCTACATGGGAACCTCTAGCGAACATAATTGTGTAATTAGGCCACATTGTTCTTCCTTTAGAAGATTTGTCAGGTTGTTAGAGCTGATTATCTTTCCTGGTTTCCCTGCGATGCCCCTTAATTCAACTTCCTTTCCTTCTGAAAAAATTTCAAGAAGGGTTCTTGAAATTAAAAGTTATAGATTTCAAGCTTCTGCGATCTTCATTTTGTGTAGTAATGTCTTCCGGAGTCATCACATTCATGATTTATTGTATTGACATTTCCAACCAACCTTTGTGGTTCATCATCAGGATCAGATGTGTGAAAGTTATCGTACCCAAAGATTGCAGCCATTAGACTAGTAGTACAAAATCAACACCACCCATTGGAATGGAAAGCATTGGACTATTCAAAACATATTCTATCATGGATAGCTTGATATTATGGCACTTTCCAAAGAAATTTATGGTTCTTCCATTTGTAACCAACACTTGACACTCTGGTGTTGGACATAGGAAGCAATTCAATTCCTTCACTATCTTACAATGAATAAAATTATGGGTACTGCCCAAATCAATCGATACTATTACCTTTTTATTCTTGATATGTCCTTCTATCTTGATAGTTTGACGAGTGGTAATTCATGCCAATGCATTTCAATATATGGTTGAATTCATTTCTTGATGCTCGATGTGATCTTTCACTTCTTGAATCTTTTTCTTCTTGATATGTCCTTCTATCTTGAGAGTTTGAGAAGTGGTAATTCATGCCAATGCTTTACAATATATGATTAGATTCATTTCTTCTTTCTCTAGGGTTGGTTCCTGGTGTATATCCTCTTCTTTTGATGTTTCTTGATCCTTTTCTTCCTCCTCTTCACAATCTATGTAAAATAATTTCTTCTCAACACACTTATGACCTTTAGTGTAATTACTATCACAAATGTAACAAAGCCATTTTTCTCTTTTTTCTTCCAATTATTGTGGTGTAAACCTTGTAGGTTGTGGAAGGCTAGGAGCAAAAACACTTCCATATTTATAGTTTTGAGTGGTAGGATTCCTTGTTTCCATAATTCCGCCTTCAATTTTTCTTTCCAACTTGAATGCCTTCTCTAATGAATCAGGTTCCAAAAGACGAACCGCATGTTGAATGTTATCCTTTACAATCCCTATGAAGACATCAATCCTTCCCTTATATAGAATATCATTTATACTTATATTTAATTTTTGGAAGTCATCAATGTGCTCTTCCATTGAACCCTTTTGTTTGAGATTTATCAATTGGATAAAGAAGGTGTTTCTCTTTGTATCCTCATAATGTGCTATCATTTCCTCCGTGAAAATTGACCAAGTGACAAGTGGTTTATGAGAACAAAGCCTTTTATACCATAAAAATTGATTCGGTTCTAAATATAAAGATGCAATATGTACCTTTTGTAACAGTTTTACATCATGTAGATCAAAATATTGTTCCATCTATAGTATCCAATTTACCAGATCATTGCCATCAAACTTCCTCATATTGCCTTTTCTTGATTTTGGGTCATCTAGGATATCAGAGGACATTGACTGTGTTGAATAATTTATACTATTGGATGAATCTTAAGAATGAAGTGGTGGAGTTTGTGGCTAGATGTTTAGATTGTCAGCAGGTCAAGGCAAAATGTAAGCATCTAGGTGGTTTACTATAGCCTAGAGTGATTCCAGAATGGAAATGGGAGGTCATTCTCATGGATTTCATCACAAGTCTTTTGAGGAAAGTGAGGCAGCATGATTCTATTATGGTCGTGGTTGAAAAATTGAGAAAGGTAGCTCACTTCATTCTATTAAAGACTACATATTGATTGAATGAGGTAGCATAGGTTTTCGTCAGAGAGATAGTGAGACTGCATGGTGTTCCAAAGAATATTGTATAGGACAACGATGCAAAGTTCACTTCCAAGTTTTGGAAGTAGCTATTTGTAGGTTTGGGTACAAAGTTGTCCTTCATCATAAATTATCGTCCACAGACAGATGGACAGACAGAGAGGGTCAATAGGATCTTAGAGGATATGTTGTGGATGTACGTGAGGCACCAACAGAAGAAATGGGAGCAGTATCATAAATTGGTTGAGTTCGCATATAATAATGGTTATCAAGAGTCATTAAGGATCAACCCTTTCAAGGCATTGTATGGACAGATTTGTAACACTCCCATCAGCTGGAGTGATCCATTGAATGAGGTACTTATTTGACCAAACTTGTTGGTAGACATGGAGCAGGAAATATAGGTTATAAAGAAGAATATAAAGGTAGCAAAGGACAAACAAAAGAGTTATGTAGATCAACACAGGGTGTTCAAGGAATTTCAGGTTTTGGAGCATGTGTATTTGCACATAAAGCCCAATGAAATCTCTTTGAGGATTGGTTCATGTGCCAAGTTGGCACCATGGTATTGTGAACCTTTTGAGATCCTTGAGAAGATTGGACCAGTGGCATATCGACTTGCACTACCCCCAACAATGAAATTCCATGATGTTTTCCATATTTCATTGCTTAAGAAGTATATAAACGATGGTAATCATGTTATTGATTGGTTTGCATTGTAGTTGGAGCAAGAAGGAGATTTCCATCCAGAGCCTCAGTGCATATTGCAATGGAAATATCTCAAGATCAAGAAAAAATCCATAAATAAAGTTAAAATGTAGTGGAATCACTTTGGGCCTAAAGAAGCTATATGGGAGATGGCAGATCAGATGTGAGCCCTGTATCCTTCATTGTTTTCTAGTTGAGGCAAAGCAGTTTGTTTTAATGTTGGTATATGTTTGGCATATGTTTTGCTGATGTTTTGGTATATGTGTGTATATGTATATCGATGTAAATACTACCATGAGCTAAGTTATAAATCTCCAATAAGCAGTATGGGTGTCATATTATTATGGTTGTTATATTGTCATGTTGTCATGGTGTTTTTCTTTTAAGCAGGTCTTTCATTGTAAATACTACAATGAGCTAATTTACGAAGCTCCATGGGCAGTATGTTTGGTTTTCAACAGTTTTTCTGAGGTCATGGTGTGGTTTAACGTCAAGGACAATGTTCCCCAAGGAGAAGGGTTCTATAACAACCCTGGTGAAAATTTCATGTAATTAACGTTAATAAAGGAAAAATAAGGCCACGGTTAAGGGACACTTATTCCAAGTTGAATGTTGGGAAAAATATATCTTATTGGGTGTCACTAGATGTGTGTTTTAGCTAAGGAAAATTGGAAAAGGCTAAGAAAATGGATTAAAAGGAAAAAAGGAATTTTTGCCACATCAATTAATGAAAATAAAAGAAAATAGGAGAAAAAGAAGGTAAAAGGTCACAAGTTGCATGGGAGGAGGAAATTGAAGGAAAATAAAATAGAGGCATCATTAATAAAAAGGATTTTGAGGATCAGTGGGCAAGATTTTTCTAACCTTTTATCAGTTCAAGTTTGGAGCTCTCTCATTATTCTCTCTCTCTCTCGCTCACTCTTGATCACTTAGAGTTTTCTTGGAGCACCCTAGCTTTGGATCAAGGAAGGAAAAGCAAGCAATGGGAAAGGAAGGAAACCAAGGATCAAGGAACAAGAGCAAGATCAAGCAGCTTCAACAGAAAAAAAATAATGTAAGTAGCCTTTTGCATTTGTGATTTCCTAGTTGGTTTGGACATGCATGTATTTGCATGTTGGTGTATGGTTCTCTTACAACCGGTGGAATGGTTTTGTAAGGTTATGACAGTGGTTTCAGCCTAGCCTTTCCTTTTTCCAGATTCCATGGTGTTAGGATGTTTATTTCGGTTTTGATCTTTGGTTTGCTAGATTGGTTTCAGAATCTTGGGCGGAGGTGGTCTCAAGGTTCATTTCCCAAAGGCCTAGGAATCCCTTGACTAGTTTTGGTGGGATACATGGCAAATCCTAAGGGAGAAGTCTTGGTTTAGGGCCTAGTGATGTAGGTTTGGATTATGGTAAAGCATGAGAGACTAGTCTTGGTTTAGGGCCTAGTGATTCGAGATTGGATTGCGGTAATTCCTGAGAAACAAGGAGACGGAAAATTCCTCAAGGATAGTGATGGATTCCAAATGGAATTCCAAGTTCGGTTCGGTTGTTATCGGAGCATCGGTTTGGGTTTGATCACGTTTTGGTGGTTTAACCTCTGGATTCCCCTGGTTGTTCTTGGATTGGTTTTTCTACGAGATCCCACATTCATGCTTGGAATATGGCATAGGAGTGACTGGCTGAAAGAGAGATTTGGTTCAACCATGTCTATGGTCAGGTGGTTCAGCCATGTCTATGGATTCAGAGTTTTATTGTGCTTTGATGCTATGTTGCTGCAGTGCTCATGTTAATCAAGTTTTAGGAGTCCGATTTGAAATTATATGAAACGAGGCTCGCATGGAGGAAATGAAGGCATGGAGGATTTGCATATACTGTGATTGGCAGATTCAGTAGATGGAAGAGATTTCTCTATCCAATGGTGGTTGGATAATTCGACAAAATTTGGGCAAGGCTCATTGGTCATGATAGTACCAGCATACTGGAGTCTACGGAGTCATTTTTACAATGTAATCAGCGAGGATCGTTGATCATGTTGGCCTTCAGCATATGGTAGTTCACAAATCTGTGAGATAAACATTTTCCTGTCTGATAGTGCCAACATACTATGAAAGAATTTGAGTCTTCCCGCTCATAGAAGTGAGTTGTTCCATGTATAATTTGCTTGATAAATTAATAGAAGAATTGAGCAGCACAACAACAACATGGTGGTTTTTTGTCTAGGATAAGTTTTCCACCAAAAACAATTGTGTCTATTTGTGATTGCTTTCATGGTTTCTAAATTATTTTTGATGCACTAATATCTAATTATGTGTTTCAGTTTATGCATGTTAAAGATTAAATAATAGGAGAAAATTTGTATAAGTATTCACAATATTGATTCACCCGCCCCCTCCCCCCCATCTCCAATCCCCTCCCCCTCTCAGTAGTGATCTAGTTTCCAACAAGAACAACTACCTCACCAAGGGTGGCTCTTTATGAGAGGAACTATGTGGACTTGCATTCATAAGTTTGGATTTTAAATGAAGAAGTACTACAATATTTGAGGAAAGCAATTTTGATTATCTTTTTTAATAGAAATTTATAATATTTTTCTTGAAAAAAAAGGAAAGGAAGAAAAGACTAAATTAAAGTCCTTAAAAAATTAAAAACGAAGCAATAATAATAATATAAATAATAATCCATAATAATTGTAAAAATTTATAATAAAATAATAAGTTAACCTACATCTATCTTTGCCTTAAATAAATCTTTTAAAATTTGACATGCCTTTATGTTCCTTGTTTATTTTTACTTTTTTTTAAGAAGTATTAAAACATTCTCGTTCAATTGTTGGATGTGTGTTAATAATGCTTATTAAAACATTCCCTTTCAATTGTTGGGCGTGTGTTTATGAAAACACTTTAGTTTTCCCGTAGCTTTGTAGTTTCAGTTATGGACTTACGGTTTGATTGAAAATTCATATTCATAGGATTTATAATGTATTTTAATATATTGTACAAAAATATAATGAAAAAAACTTGTTGGTCTTTGGGTTTCCAAGTTAAAATTTATGTAAATTTGTGTGTCATGCTATTTTTTTTGTTTTTATTAAGAATCTATTTGCAACAATTATTTGTACATAATTAAAACTTACATCAATATGATAAAAGTTTTGGTCTTGTAAAAAATGAAATTAAGACCATAAAATATTTTACAATATTTTTCTAATTTTCATTATCATATATTTACACT
>APFE030170748.1:0-18408 GCA_000404065.3 Pinus taeda | reverse complement strand
ATCAGGGAACAAGTCAGTCATCATGGTGGTTGTGGACCGATTGTCGAAGTATGCTCATTTCTGCGCTCTTCCCCACATCTTTACACCAACCTTGGTTGCTCAAACTTTCATGGATCAGATCTTCAAATTGCATGGCATGCCTATTTCTATTGTGTCCGACTGCGACCCGACCTTCACCAGCAATTTTTGGTGAGAACTCTTCAGAATCCAAGGCACTCAACTAAAACTCAGTACTTCCTACCATCCGCAAACAGATGGTCAAACTGAAGCCGTCAACAAATGTCTAGAAAACTACCTTAGGTGTTTTACTTCAGAAAAACAACACCTTTGGGTACAGTGGCTACCTCTGGTAGAATGGTGGTATAACACCAACTATCATGCCACCACCAAAATGACCCCCTCTGAAGCAGTATATGGTCAACTCCCGCCTTCACCTACTTGATATCTCAAGGGATGCTCAAAAGTCCAAGCAGTGGATCAACTCCTACAACACCGCGCAACTATGCTCGCCCATCTTAGAGAGAATCTTCATCAAGCTCAGAATCGCATGAAGCAATAGGTAGACCAGCATCGCTCAGAGTGCCACTTTCAAGAAGGGGATCAGGTCTTTTTACGGCTCCAACCATACAAGCAAACATCACTCAAAGACAAGGGATGTCAGAAACTCTCTCCCAAATTCTACGGACCCTATCAAGTACTTCAACGCATTGGAGAAGTGGCCTACAAGTTGGCCTTGCCACCTACTGCAAAAATCCATCCATTTTTTCGTGTCTCATGCCTCAAGAAAGTGATTGGGAACAATTGCAGAATTCAGACTAGTCTCTCGGAATTGGACGAAGAAGGATCCATCTGGCTTCAACCGGAACAGGTCCTCGACACACGAGTCAAGAAACTATGCGGCCGCATGATTAAGGAAGTCCTCGTCAAATGGAAAGACACCTCTCCAGAAGATGCAACTTGGGGGCCAGCCACTATTCTGCAGCAGTTTCCGCAGCTTCAGCCTTGAGGACAAGGCTAGTCTTAAGGGGGTGGGCATGTTAGGGTCCCACCCTAACCCCCTTATCTATGTAATGGGACCACGTCATAGTTAAGAGCCAATAAAGCCCATATTAATAATTGTAAGTGGTTAATCCGCAATTAATAAAGGAACCACAGTTAGTTGCAAATGGGCCGACGGTATTAGTAATAAGCGGTATTGACCTGTGGTATTACTTGTAGGAGTCATATAAAAAGGATAGTAACTCCCTGCGAGGAGGATCGTGTCTTGTTTTTGTAATCGAGCTCTGCTCTACTAGAGGTTGCCCCCTCGAAGAGGCAAGTGAAGAACATTTCTCTCTGAATAATAAAGTCATCGCTATTCTGTGTTCTGGATATCTTTTCTTCGCATATTCTGTGTTCTCGGTCTCTTTTCTTCGCATATTCTGTATTTGGGTATCATTTGCAGGTTAAGAAGCATAACAAAAGTCCTTGACTTGGTTGGCTTTTTGATATGTTAATAAGATCTCATTTCCTCTTGTGTTCTATGTGTAAATGCACTTGTTATTATGTGCCTTTAATGGTTGTTTATCATGTTTATTATGTTGATTATATGTTGGTTATAAGCATGGTTTATGATAGACTTTGGTTATGGCTCTTAACATGTTTTGATTGGTAAATGAATGGCTATTTAATGCATGTCCTAATAGATTTTATTTCAGCTATTATGAGAAGGCACTGCACCTTCTTGGTGATTTTCAGATAAGTATCAGACCCTTCTGTTCACATATGCATTTATAGCCTATAGATTACATGTTCACAATGTGTTCGACAAAATGTATGTCATGGTTAAGCTTGGTTACGTCAAGTCCTTGATCAAGTTTTGTGTTAGAGGCTTTTTCTTGGTGTCATTTATTTTCTTGTAATGTCTCATTAATTTTTGTGTAGTCTGGAGACTATCCCTCAAAAAGTGGCTTAAATCTCACAATCTCTAGCACCAAACTAGCTGAAAAAGACCAAAGTATCTCCCTTGCAGACTTTTGGGAGTGACTGGAGGGTTTCAGTTGCATGGAGGCCTTTTCATGGGAGAGATTGGGGGTTTAGTTTAGTGAAAGGATAACTTAACTCAGGGGTTGGGCACCTAGGGTGGTGGATTAACTCCTGGGAGTCCTATAGCATCTGAGGGAGATCTGTAAAGTGTTGGTTCATTGGTTCCACTTGCTTAACCACACTTAGGGAGTTGAATCATATCATAGTAACTCTTTATCATGTGTTTACCCTGGTGGACCAGTTAGCTTGGGTAAATGTGGGAGGAGGGTGTTACACATCCATCCCCAAAATATGAAAGAAACTACTTGTGGTAGGCTACAACTTGATTGAGGCATAGACCTTGAAAATGTGTAATCAACTACTTTCTATAGGCTACAACCTAATTGAGACACCAATCTTAGAGATAAGAAAGATTCGACTTATTTTAGGATTCGACTTGATTCAAGCACCAACCTCAATGGAGTCACGCACCACCATCTTCAACTTCTTGTGGACCACCTTTCATAATATTTCAAACTAGATCCACCTGCTCTTCAATGAAGGTCTTCAAAACTGTACATGTTATTGTTATTATGAATGTGGGCTTAGACATTTTTTGACGTTGACCATGTGACATTATTCATGTGACCTTGAGATTTGTTCTCAACCCCATTTGCTTTTCCATATGACCATTCCATGTGACCCTAAACCTAGGGATCCATGGTCACTTTCATGATTGATATGGGTTTCTTCAGCTACCGGAATTATCCAAGATCTTTTACTTCCGTGATGTTGTTATAATTGCATTTAAAATATCATAAAAGAACCACATGTGCATGCTTAAACAAGAGGAAACATGACAACGATCAGCAAATCAAAACACGATACATTTGATAATGGAGTTTGTCCAATGTGGACTATGTCCCTGGGACCAGTGTCAAGATGGTGTTGGTTTCTTCATATAATGCTAGAAATGATGAAGATGTACATGGAAAACACTTTTCATAGCAAGGTCATATGCCCTCAAACAAGAGTGACTTGTCTCTTCACGAGACATTTGGATTACAGGAATTCTCACTCAAGAAGGCTTCCTCTCAGCATGATAACTTAACATGATCTCACACAATGTGGCAGTGAGTATCCCTTCAACATAGTTACACAGGGATCTCAACAACAATACATAGCAATACAAGATAAATACATCTCACATAAGGTGGAAATAATGATCCCACAACATAACATCAAACATGGATCTCAAACATGATACAACATCTTAGCAAATTATGAAGGAAAACATGATATGGCTGATTCATGTACCTTCACCTCTGAAGTTGGCCGAAAAATGGAAGGCTCAACTACAAAAACTGACTACATCACTGAATTTTTGTCGTCAAGAGGTGTAAAAGTGACTGTCCATTTGTCAAATTCTGACACCGTCAAAATCTGGGCCTTTGAGAATCTAAAGATTCCTCATGATTCTCCAAAGATTCTATTCTCTGGGCTAACTAGAGATCTAGAACTCGGATCATAAATCTAATCTCGCCACCATGATCCTTGCAATATTCTGATACTTTTGAGCTTAAACTCAGTTGCATTTTGACTATGTTGATTTTCAGCCTCCAAGGAATCTAGAAGATTCCCTCAAGATTCTTTAAAGATTCTTCTCTGTCGGGAATCTGCAAATATGCTTCTCATATGGTGATTCAGATTTCACCATTGAGTTCCCTACGAAATTCTGGTTAAAATGACTATAAACTTCATATCATTCTGACAATGTAAAAATTTACCTCCTAGGGAATCTCAAAGATTCCTCATAAGCGTCAAAAGATTTTGAGAATATTTCTTCAAAATATTCTTGTCTCAGAATCTGTGCCCCATGGTTCTGACATTGGCTCCTGGTTTCTCCCTCCTGCAACTCCCGATTCCATTGGCTTGGTGTGCTTTCGTTTTGTCTTTGTTCCGCCACCTTGATCCACTTTGCACTTGGCTCCATTGGCCTCCCGTTTGAATGTCTGAGCCAGTTTATCCATCACAAGGTTGGAAAATTTAACAAAGTGACACACGCAGTGGAAAAATTGGCCGAATTTAATTAAAGCTTTCTGTTTGCAGGGTTCCGAGTTCCGAACTCACCCCCACCCATTTTAACAATGCACACATTTATTTTGATCATCAGAACTATTTAAACCATTGGCTATTAATGTAATCCATTGTTGGGTGGAGATTTGAGACTGCTCGATGGGGGCCATCCTTGTGGGTTGGGTGGTTTTGAGCCCCACCAGTCTCAGCTTTCATTTGCTTGTTTGGTGTGTTAGCCTCTAGGTGGTGGGGTTTGACCACCTGCCACCATTTTTTGTTTTCAACCAAAACATATAACACATGTTGGTGTTGTGGGGTTCGGCGGGGGTGGTGACCCACCGACCTATTTTGGGTCATAATTTTAGCATGTGGGGTGGCGGGGGTTATGGCCCGCCCCCTAATTTTTATTTTTATTTTGTTTTACTAACCAATAATGGTTATTTTTGAATTTGTCTAAAATTAGCGTTATTAGAAAAATTAAGAAGGCCACAATTTCACCCTCCCAGTGGATAGATTCTATGCATCGGGTCTTGGTCAATTGGTAGGACCATTAAACTTGCCACTTGTCCAACTTTAACCAGAACTTTGATTGGCTCTATCTTCTTCATACGAACTTGGATTTGAGTGACTTTTGCACCATTGGAATCAGAGTGACAAGCACTTCGATTTGGTCCTAGTTCGAAGCAATATGACCACTTTGAATTTTGAGCTATTATAAGCCCTCTTTGACCTCTAAGGGTCTCTCGAGCCACTTGGATCATTCCTACCAACTGAGGAGCTTTTGATCACTACTCCCCCTGAATCCATGCCCTTGATCTTTGTTTCCTGATTCCTCTCCCCCTTTGACATCAATGGCAAAGGGTTATCCACCCTGAGGAGATGCCTTCCTCTATCTTCTTGCAATATACCTTTCTTTCTCTGACTGCTTCTCTCCCCTTGACATGTTATGACTTTTATTATTTTTCACAACTCAAACACTCTACAATTATGTTCATGACTCTACTTCCCAAACTTGCTACTTTATTAGACACAAGGCTGATTTTTCTGCCCATAATATTGATTTCTGCTACTTCGTAAGATGAATAATATGCCAACGATGCTGAATATTTCTTTGATGACTACAGGCTTTAACCCTGTAAAAATATTACTTGCAAAGGAGTTCTTAAAATAGAAAAATATAAAATGGTGAGAACATAAAACAAATATACATAGATATTTTCCTTGGATCCCAAAATCGGGACTACCATATTGTTTTTTCATTATATGTTACAATACATATATATACATGTCGAAGGATTCATAGAACCCAATTCATTATCCCTGGATTACAACATAACCATAGTTACCTTGACCGGATCTACAAAATACCATGGGAAGAAAACCATCATGCCCAAAACCATGTGCAAACCCCATGCACAAAACCATAGGTATGTTCGCCCAACATCTTTGGGTCCACCCCGCATATTTAGGTCTGTGCCCCATCCTTAGGTCTGCCCAAGTATTATTGTGTCTACATAAAAGAAAATTTTGGGGCATTGCCTTGGACCTCGTGCAAGGATGTTACTGCCCCCCCTGTGAACCCCCCCTGCTGCACCTAATGCAACATACAACACGTGTAGCTAGTCATGGAAATAACATAACACATACCCAACAATGACTTCTTGTCAATTTTTCATAGGATGGATCTTCAAATCTGCAATTGTTGCTACTTAGACTCCCCCTCTTCAACATTCACAAAGAGGCACCAAACTATATTCTTCAGAATAATGTATGTACTATCTCTTCAATTGAGTCATCTTGAACCTTTACATCTTCCATTGTAGATTCATCATTGACCCTTTTATTTTACAAAACCTGAAATCATGACTTTAGAGACTTTTCCATTGACTTGATCTTCTTGCTTTTGTTTTCTTCTCCTGACCTTCCTGTACCTAGTGTTAGGGTTGTCTTTCATGGAATATTTCATCTTGTACATACAACCACAAGATATATTCCCATAGTTATGCCATTTTTAACATTCAATGTTGGATCTAAATGATGGAGCAAGTGACATATACTTTCTGTTGGAAAATTCATTTTGAATCTTTCTTGCAATCTTGCAAACTTGTTTCCAAAGTTTCAATAATGTCTTTGATTATCATCCTGTCATACATTCTACAATCCCTAGACATATGTCTAAAGTTAGAACATGAAAAATAATAACCATTAAACATTCTAGGGTACCTCAATGAGACATTATTTCTTGAAGGAGGTACAATCCTTTGTTGATCATTTCCCTTCTTCTATCCTTCATTTTCATTTGGCCTTTTGAGGGATCTTACTATCAGGGTTCTCGTCAATTTTTTTTCTGTGGGGGATTGGAACTTGTGTCTTCCTTGTATGAAGGTTCACTTATTTAGCCAATACTTTTTTTAATACATGGAGATCTTTGGCAAATGAGAATATTGTCCAAAGTTTGTGTGCTCTTCAAATTTTTGTTCAACTTGTCAACATCAACCATTAATGATACAATTTCTTCTTCTTATTTCATGAAATCCTCTTCTTTCTTCTGAATCTGACACATATTCTCTTCAATTATTTTGGCTTCTTCATGTTGGGTCTTCATATAGATGTTCTCTTCTTCTATTTCTCTTACACGATGATTTGTCAATATCTAAGCCTCTCTTCTTTTGGCTTCTTTTTCCTTAATCTCTAAGAAACCAATTTCTTATTTTTTTCATAAATGACAATGTCCTTTCATTCAGCATCCTACATTTTCTCCTTAAACATGTTTATTTCTACAATATATGCATCAAATTCCTTTTTATTTTGACTAGCTTGTGCTGAAACTCCCTCTAACTAACTTGTCAAGGTTTTCTCTTTATTTTTAGTTTCTTATACTTGAATCCTTATAAGGGAATTTTCCTCTTCAAGTACCTAATATAGATTTCTTTCTTTGTTAAAGATGACATAAGGCACAAATCAATTATGGTTCCAAATCTACTAATCATCCTTTCTCATATGGTTCATCTGAATCACAATCATTATCATCATTTTCATCTTGACCAACATGCTTCTTTGAGTAGAGATCATGGAGCTTAGTCCAAATAATTTTGATTGATGAGCACTAATCAACTTTGACTTTTACAAGTTCTATCAAATCACTAAAAATGGCATTCATGGATGTTGTATTGTACCATTTAGATTCCTTGGTAGATGTGTCTCGAGAAACAACAGATTGTCATGCATCATATCCTTGAGCTTGCAAATGGACTTTCATTCCAGATTCCTATATTTCATATTTGAATTCATCTAATTTAGGAGTTAGTAGACCAACTTCATTCACTTCATTAATTGCAACACTAGATACTTCCTTTGATTCTTTTGAATGTTTGGTGGATTTCTTCTTTGAATTTGCCATCTTGGGACTATGAGATCTACCTTTTAGTTGTTAAGTTACAACTGAAGGAACCTACTCTAATACCAATTGTGGAAAATACAATGAGGGTGGTGAACCAATATTTCCTTCCAATTAGTTAATTTTTATATTAATAGTATTAAATTCATATTAACATTAAATTAATATCACGTCACATGAATAGTAAACAACGCCATTCAACAATGCGCAATCATCAAGACAATAGGCAATGGATTTTTAGGTGGAAACACTATTGGGAGAAAAACCACCAAACACTTCTTAATATTTATCTTTAATGATTTGCATCAATAGGAATCTCTAACTTACAAATTTACTAGCTCCAACTGAAAGGATGTTCCAACACCCTATTTACCATCTCTAACTAGAAGGACACTTCAGCGCCCTAGTTTATAGGCTCCATCCTGAAGGAAAATCCAACTCCCTAATTTACCAAATTTGATTGGAAGGATGCTCCAATTCCCTAGTTTATAGGCTCTAGCCTAAAGGATGCTCCAACACCATGTTTACTAGCTCTAAGTAGAATGATCCTCCAACACCTTGTGTAGGCAACAACCTAACCTAGCACCACCATGCTGCCTTGAAGTGTTCTTAGGCTCCAACCTGAAGGAGACTCCACTCTCCTGACTTACACCACCCTGCCACCCTACTTAGATAGATACCATGTTCCCTGAAGTCTTCAACCTTTAGCTCACCATGGTGGAACACGTTTCATATATTTTCAAACTAGATCCAGCTGTGCTCAATGCCAATATAAAATAACCTACAAAACAATATCTTCTCAAAAAAGTATTCTTCTGATCATCATCAACATGTAATCAAACATCCATCCATAAAATCATTGGTCAAGTAAGCACTAAAAACCCTAACATTCATCAACTGTCCACATAAGCCAATAACACTGCTCAATAGTTTCAGTCAAACCCTAAATAAACAATTATTAATACTTCCATTGTTCAACCTTGGAATTTAATATCGTTAATGTGTATCAAACATGTAGGCCTGCCATAAATGTGCATCAACAAAGACTATGTTCATATTCAATCTAATCTTGCTTGATATATAAATCAACCCTAGTATCAAAACTCTACTCCAATATAATGCAAACCCTAAAGATTGTGTATTTGTAGACTGATATGATTCTAGTACCATTATATCAACATACATGCTTCAATATTCCAAAATTAAATCAACCATTACATCAACTAATGAAATCAAACCGTAGCAACAACAAAATTCTCTAGCCAGTCAACACTCATAACTGATACTTGTTCAACTATCACATTATAACTTAGACCAATAAACATATTCTCATCAACTAGATACTGGACATTGCTAAACCCTAGAATTCAATCTCCATCACACCCTTTGTTGATCATGCCCAACTCATCATGTAACCATACTCTAGCTTTCAACATGTATATTAAGATACTAGTTCCAGAAGTTAACACATTAGCATATGATCTCTATCGTCAATGTGCCAACATACACACAAATGACTAAACACATTAGTGATTTAGGAATCAAGGATCTCATACTGAATTAGCAATGCATTCTTACTGGAAATAATATCAAAAAACCACACTCATCTACATTTGATTTACATTCTGTGTTTTAATCCAATACTCATTTAGTCCAAGATTCAACTATAGGTTTAGGTCTTCTATCTCCTAGTACAAAAGTGCAAAATGTAATTCACAAAGGAGAATTAGAAGCTTCAGTGTTTGTCTTCCCACTATTGATCTCATAAAATATATCAAGAAAAACACCACTTAAATATGTTGATTTAATCAACCCTTTAAGATTTGTGATGTCTGGCCTTCCCTTCACTACCTATAACAATGATGATTCTTCCCTTTCTTAATGTTGTAAATGAATTTTCTTCCCTAGACTTTGTGAAAATAAGGTTTGGTGATGTTTGTTGCTGCCTTCAAATTGATGATTCCACAAATATACAAGATGATATTTTTTCAATTCTAGTCACTATCCTTATATTGTTTCTATAGAATTGTGGAGCATGAATATTACACCTTTGCAAGCCCTAAATAGTCATTCCACAAGAAAACATAATGTTGTCCACTGGTTAGATCAGAGATGGGAATGTATCTTCCTTTGAAACAAAATAACATACAATGATGCTTCAACAAATTCAATTCTAATGTCACCAAAATGATCTCCTTTCAAGACACTTATTAGGGCTTACCCCAGAAATTTTACCATGCAATGAGCCGCTGATTGGTTGTCAAGAGAGAGATCAAAAGGGTTTCAGCGTAATTCAGAAAATACACAGTTTATATCATATGGATGCATGATCCCACAACATTTCATATCTATCATAAACAAGTCTTACCAATGTTTATTTCTCATAGAGAAGCTCAATGAGTGCTCATATTCATTGTTCATGCTCAGTCAAACCATCCAATATTCTGCAACAAATGGATTTCAATCAGTCCAATTCAAGGGAGACAAGTAGGGCTGAAAAAACAACAACAAAATGGCCTTTGGTCTTTATATGAATGTTCCCTAATCAATCCTTGAAGAAGGTCGAGAATGCTTCAAATAAACCTTACTTATACTCATAATTTTTCCCTATTATAACCACCCCTCCCACATTTACCCAATTTCACTAATATGCAAGGGTAAACATGGGACATAGAGTTACTATGATATGAACCGACCTCAAAGTTTCACTTATGGAAGTGGGGCTGACAAATGAACTTACTGACCACAACATGACATCCTATAGGGCTTATAAGACACTCATGAGTCAAAGAACCACCCCAGGAAAACCAACCTTGAGATAGACTATTTTTTCAATGACCTAGGCCCACAACTGCATGCATGACAAGGCCTCCATGTACTTATAGGCCTCCAATTGCATGCACAATCCTGCAAGGGTGTGGTTATAGCTCGAAACTTCCAGTTCAGAGGGTGTGATCTTAAATTTTGAGCCACCATTTTAGGCATGCCACTAGATCACTACCCATAACCCAATAAGACTTTTCCGGATGACATATAACGTCAGGAAAAATCCAACCATATAAAACTTGAACAAGAACTTGACCAAACTAGGACTAACCATAACAAACATTTCATCAAACACATGGAAAACCTAAGAGTTACAGGTCATAAATGAAACTTTGATCATAAAGGTATGGTATTCATTTGAGAATCACCAAGAAGGCCCTATGCCCTCCCACATAGCTACAAAAACACATATTATTCCATACATTCATCAACCGATCAATAGCTACACAATTCATGACAAGAGCCATAGAAGATACACATCATATGAACAACATATAACCAAAAAATAACCAGCATATAGACCATGGAAGCACAACCATAATATCATCAACATATTCACTACAAGTATACATAAATCATAGTAGAATAATAACTCTTATTAATGAGTGAAAATGGCATCCAAGTCAAGGACTCGAGGGCTTCACCCAATGAAACTCTAACATGTCACGTGCGTTCATGGAATATTAAACAATACCCTTAATTTGACTACATATCGGAAAATACCTCTAAAAAACACATAATTTAACCCCCTACCAATATGTACCCAATACATCTTTCCCGATTAAAAAAACCCCTACTTACACTAAATATTTTAGGTATCAATTTTTTGATTAATATTTTTTATACCCCTTAAAAAAAAATTCATTAACTTTGAGCTCCATTTTTTATACCGTCCAATATAAAAACCCTTTACCCCCTATATATTCCCCAATATATTACGTCATTTTTACATCAATATATATTCCTCAATATGAACCCACGTGCTATAATATTTCCCCCCAGTGAAGCCCTTGTGGTCAAAGACTTCCACATACCACCCGACTATAGATTGGGTTGAACCAAACCTCTCCTTCAGCCAATCACCCCCATGCCATATTCCAAGCATGAATGTCAGATCTCATGGAATAAACCAAAGAGAACCAAACCAAGGCTTTCAAACGCTAAACCACCTCAACCCTCAACTAGTGATTCCACCTCATGGTCGAACAACACTAACACCAACCATATCAGTCTCTAGCCAAGTTGTCCATGGCTCTAGGAACTAGTAACTCAACCCACAACCTTATAGGGCTCTAGAGCATTTGTCCAACCCGACTCTAGGGACTAGTAACTCAATCCACCAAGGTCTCAAGAGCGTTTGTCCAAACCTAGGATCCATGATTAGTAACTCAACCCAAGCTTTTCCAGGCCTTCCAGAGCATTTGTTCCAACCCACAACCATAAGGAATTATGAGCGCCAACCAGAAAATAATCAAGTGGAAAAACCCACACCACCATGGCTATCTAGGAAATGGAAATCCATTATCAATCCAAGCAATCCTCCATGCCATTAACAACGTGTAACCAGAAAACCACATGCATCTACCATGCATCCTTAAATCATTAAGGAAATCACACATGAAACATGTTACTTGCGAAGAAATCCAACTGTAGGCACTGATCCAACTATTCCCTTGCACCTTTTTTATTTCCTTTGCCTTCTTTATCCAATATAATTGAATACTAAAGTGCTCCAAGCATACTCCAAGAATGCTCCAAGATTTCTCTATGTGTGCAAGAGTATTAGAGAATGAAAGAATAGAAAAGAGATCCAAAATTGAACCGACAAAAGGTTGTGAACTAATCCTCAAAATCCTTTGTATCATTGAGGCCACTATTTTCTTCATTTTCCTTTATTTTTCCTTCAATTTAATCCTCATGCAAATTTGTGACCTTTCACCTCTCTTTCTCCTATTTTCTTTTGTTTTCATAAATAAATGCTAATTATTTCCACTTTGCCTTTGACAGTGACTTTGAAAATTTCCATAGCCATTAATTAATCACAAGTGATCCCCATCGTTATGTTTTGTTGAACATTCATGTTAGAATATGTGTCTCATGGCCTTGGTCTTATTTTTATTTACATAGGAAATCAACCAGGGGCTATTGCAAACCCCTCCCCCTTGGGGGAACAACGTCCTCGGTGTTCAATAACACCTATAAGCCAACAAAACATAGGCTACCCATGGATATTTGTAACACAACTCGATGCATCATTTACATCTTATCCATCTATTGAAGACATAACCAACATACCATGAACCCCATATCACTTATTGGAGCTTTATAACACATCTTGATGCAATATTTACATACGTATGCATATATAGAAAACCAAAACACAACATAAAACACATATACCAGAGTACACCCACTCAACCAGTGAATAGAGAAGGATATATAGCCCACATTTGATCAACCATCTCCCATGTCGCTTCATAAGGCCCAAAATTCTTCCACTCCGCTTTAACTTGCTCGATTCTAGAGCATGAGCATATTTCGCTACAAAATGCACTGAGGTTCCACCTACAATATAGACCATTCAATCACATGATCAACATCTTTCACATACTTCTTAAGCAATGACCCATGGAAAACGTTGTGGACTTTCACTGTCAGAGGTAGTGCAAGTCAGTAGGCCACTAGTCCAATTCTCTCAAATATCTCAAAAGGCCCACAATATCAAGGTGCCAACTTGGCACATGATCCAATCCTCAAGAAGCTCCTCTTGGTATTCATGTGCAAATACCATGTTCCCCAACTTGAAACTCTGTAGATACCTTGTGGTGATCTGCATAACTCTTCTACTTGTCCTATGTTTCCTTTAGATTCTTCTTGATAACCTATATTTCTTATTCCGTCTCTCCCAACATATCCAGTCCAATCAATACCCTATTCACCAGATCACTCCAACCGATGGGATTACTACAACTCTACCCATAAAGTGCATCAAACAAACTCATCTTCAAAGATTCTTGATAGTCATTGTTATACAAAAACTCTACCAGTGGAAGATACTCTTCCCACTTCCATTGGTAATGCATGACATACATCCTTAACATGTACTCTAGAATCCTATTGGCTCTCTCTATCTGTCCATTTGTATGCAGATGATAAGTTGTACTAAAGGCCAACTTTTTCTGCAAACCTACAAGCAAATATTTGCAAAACCTAGAAGTGAAACATCTCTGTCTGACACAATCTTCCGAGGAATACCATGTAACCTCATTATCTCCCTGATGAAGACCGGGGCTACCTCACTAGCTAAATTCATCGACTTCATTGGAACAAAGTGAGATACCTTGGTCAAGTTGTCAGCCACAACCATAGTGGAATCATGTTGTCTTGATGTCCTCGGGAAACCTATAATGAAGTCCACTGAAATGACCTTCCATTTCCATGTTGGAATCAGAATTTGCTGCAATAGACCACCTGGATGATTACACACTTCTTTTACTTGTTGACAATCAAAACACCTCACAACAAACTCTGCTACTTCTTTCTTCAAGTTCGACCAATGGTAGAACTTCTTAACCACTATCAATGTATTATGATATCTCAAGTGACCTGAATATGGCTTGACATAAAATTCCCTCAAGATAAGCTTCTTGAGCTCATTGTTGTCTCGAACATAGACCATGTCCCTAAATATGACGAAACCATATGTCGTGAGATGATAATCCATAACTTGTTCACCTATACCTTGCTATGTGGTACATGCCATCTTGAGTCCTCCCTGCGAGTATTTCCCATATGAACTAACCTCCTAAGAGAATCTGCAGCCCTATTTTTCTTTTGACTAATCCAATCTCAAATTCAAACTCACTAAGAGTAGCCAACCACCTAGCTTGCCTAGCATTCAGATTAAGTTGATCAAACAAGTACCTCAACTCACTGTGATCACTCATTAAGATGAACCTCCTGCCAAGAAGATAATGCCTCCACATCTTCAAGACATGGATGATAGTCGTCAACTCAAGATCATGCATCACATAGTTCTGCTCGTTCATTCAAACTTCATTCCTTTTCACTGCAAGGATGTAATAGCATAGACAATCTGTGAGAAGTTCCTGATGAACTACTTGTAATAACTTGCTAATCCCATAAATGATTTGACTTCATCTACTTTCCTAGGAGTTTCCCACTCCATGATAGCTCTGATATTTTTTGGATCCACTACTATACCTTCCTTGGAAACCACATGCCCCAAGTAATGAAATTCTAACTAAAAAAAACTACAGTTACTAAGCTTGGCATACATATGATGTTCTCTCAACAATTTTAAAACTGTTGCTAGATGTTCTGCATGCTCTTCCTCATTCTTAGAACATATTCTTCATTCTTAGAATATATCGATATTTCATGAATGAATACTATCACAAACTCGTCCAGATAAGGACACAACACACTATTCATCAAACACATGAAAGTAGTTGGAGCATTATTCAAACCAAAAGGAACCACAACAAACTCATAATGCCCATACCTAGTCCGAAATGCCCATACATTTTTTGAACCTTGTTCCTTATCCATTCACCCTCCCTCAGTTTATAGATGGCCCTCCCTCTGTCAGTGATCCTTTGCTTTATTTCCATCATCCAAACTAGGATTTGGATTCCTTTTATTTTTTCTATCTTAGAGGATTTTCATAACTATTTCTTGTTCTGACCTCAACGTCTATTATCACCCCTCAAATTTTCCATCTCAATCTGCAATTGTTGAACTGTTTCAAGTAACATTGTTTTTGTATTATTGTGGGTCTCCTCCCCCAACTGCACCCACATTTATGGGTTGGCTCCTATAAAAAGTAAATATTCAAACCCTATTGGTATTCTCCGAAGTGGAGTGGTTCCAACTCCTCTCCTCATGCTTCTTCTTCCTATGTGCAACATGAATATTTTGTTATTCCATATTTCCCATTCAAGCCATAGTGTCGACACCATGATGCTCTGATATCACTTGTCACATGTATTAATCATATACAAAAATAAAACTAAAACTAAAAATATTTAAATAAGGATTATTAACCATCCAAATTTTCACTTTACCTTTAGCATGTTTACTCAAATAAATACTCGTATTAATCATAGTCACCCCAAACAGGTTATTAAACATTCTTTCATTCATTCTTGTAATGATTCGAATACATGGGCATCATTCTAAGGTTCATATGACTCGAAGATATAGTGTAAGGGTTCCATAGTCGCACTGCTTAACCTCACTGGGAACCCAAAGTAATCAAGGGATACCCTTGGAACTTTGTCGACTATTTACAGTGCAAGCGCAATTACACATGGTATGCCATGTGGGACACATGTCCTAGATTTCACTGTCGATCTAGCTATGGCCAAACCAATGACTGGGATTGTGATCAGACAATTAAGGTAACCAAATACTGCCTCCGCTGCCCCAACCAATCATTCTACAGTTTCACCGGAAGCGTTTGAGCTCTGCAACTATTCTTGGAGCTAGGGTTTGGACTCTATGTTGGCTACCCAATGCTTGCAAGTGCAAAAATGGTCCTTTTACTATTAAATTCTTCTATAGTTTTCATTCTTAAGCTATCTTTATATTTCTTGGTACTACTAATTCTCTTAGATCTTCACAGTTGTCATCAGTTTCAAGCTTAAGCAAAGGTTGTTGGGAGGAAATAACACAGCGACGAATCCTCAGGTAACAGAGCCCAACTTCTGCCATCTTGTAGTTCCTTTTATGGTTAAGAACTATTGAGTGTTGGGTGTGGAGCTTGATTATCTTCTGTATTCAAAGGTATCGCCGCATTGGACCCCAGTTCGTAATGGGGTGGTAACGCCGCCCGTAAAATATTCGCTGTAGGGGGGGTCCAGGGGGGGCGGCATAAAATTGCCTTGTAAAATGTTGTAATTTCATAGTCAATCTGGGTTGTTCATTAGGCGGAGCTTTGATGGTAGAAGTTATGTTTAATTTAGGGTTTTTTCCCTAGAAGGAAACCCCTCGCTATATATAAGGGAATTGTATTGCGTCTATGTAGATCTGTATTCTGAGTGAGGAAGAGAGAGGAGATTGAGAGCAAAGAGAGAATTACAACGGATCTACTGTAGGTTGTATCTTTTCAGTTTGCTGGATAATATAAAAGCAAGGACTGATTGTTTCTCCGTGGACGTAGCCCAAACTAGGTGAACCACGTATATATGTGTCTCTCTTGCTTTATGCATTTTCTGTGTTTATATTTCTGCAATATTTTATGTGTTTCATTGCTCTGTAATATATAATTTTCTAACATTGAGCACTATTTTTTTGTGTTTAGGAATGAACGACAGCGACTACCACCCATAAGGCAGGTAATTTTCCACTAATTCCTTAATCATTTTTTTAACTTGGGTTTCTACATGTAAGGTTATCACTAACCCCTATGTTCTCTCTCTTGCAGGTTGGTTCTCTAGAACTGTTCGTGGATGTTCATCACATAAGGTTTCTCAAGTTCCAAATTTTGACTAGCACCTTGGTTCTATGCTTTCCTCCAGGTTTCTTCCATCTTTAAACCCTTTCAACACTAGTTATTTCTCTTGTCTTCCTTACAGATTATGAAAGTATCAATGGGTTAAGGCCCTGTAGGGTTGTTTTTACGAAATCTTGCTTCAACACCTTGTGGGGTTTTTATCTCTCTAGGTACATTGGCATGAGGGTTTCGTAGCTCTAGGGTTTTTTTGACCTGATGCATTAGATGTAAAATATTGAATATTTGATACATATATATGAACAAAATTCTCGTTTCTTTGCTTTTCGGGTGGGAATTTTAATTATCTAATTTTTTGGGTCATGTAGAACCTGATTTGATTATTATCTGCTTCGGGCTCTTAATGTATAGATCAATGGGTTTTTTGTACAACAAACAAACAAAATAAAAGATTATATATATTTAACCACATTTATTGTGCTAATTACTATTTTTGTATCATTCATATTTTTAGTATTTTTTAGACTAGAGGCTTATTTTACAACCCACTATGATTTGTAACTCTGTATGTCATCATCAAAGTTGAAATTTTGTAGCCAAAAAAAAATCACTATACAAAACATTTAAATAATGTCTACTCATAAAAAATTTGCAAGTAAAGAAATTGAAAAAAAATTACAAGTGAAAAAATTAGATCCCTCTATACTCATGTTAAATCCACACTCATATTAAATCCATATTTACATCGTAAGGCATTTCCCTCTGAAATCCATCCCCCTCTCTTCCTACCTGTCATCTTTGTACACCACACGATGAAATGTTAGACGATTAGAAAGACTTCAGCCGTCGATCCCCATGATTCTCTGTGTTTCCCTTGCTGCGAAGGAAAAAATCGTTATAAAGACTTGAACCGTCGATCCTTGTGATTCTCTGTGGGTGCGGGGTTAACACCGTTTCGCCTCCATCAATGCCCACATATTTACAGTGGAAACTGGTCCATTTCAGGTTTAACGAGCAAGCGCACGATGGCTGCACGATGGCTACACAAGATATCGAGATGAAGGACTAAACAGCCGCGGTCTCCAATTCTTCTGCGCCATCGCCTCCTCCGGTTCTCACGCGTAAGTTCTATGAGATTTTTCCATTGCAGGTAGTGCCTGTTTTGCCTTGTTTGTGTTGAAATTGAGGCATGTGTTTGTGTTGAAATTGAGGCATATTTGTGGGGGTTGCAGATCTGAAGATCACTGGGCTTCTAGTGCCCCTGGCACACGAGAGTTAGCACACCAGCCGCTGACACAGTATGCACATGTTGATTGTTAACCCCACTAAAATCCATCCAGCCACCGCAGATTCTTTCAATGTATATTCATGGCCAATGCAAGATAAGAACTCTGGCATACATCCCTTAGCATAGTTTGATCAGAATCTCCCTTTCAGCAAAACTTGATGAAGCAATCGAATACCTTAATAAGCTTCAATTACAAGTGCAGGCAAGTGTTTTCCTTAGTGCTAAGCGATGGACAGGGTTATCACATCTCACATAATTATCAGCTGTGCCAAAAGTCAATTTATAAGTTATTTCAGAGCTCTTTCAATACTCGTACAACACCCATAAACAAATTATGTATTG
>APFE030170701.1:2867-24012 GCA_000404065.3 Pinus taeda | reverse complement strand
ACTAGAGTCATATTTTGTCCTTTTCTCGACTCTTAAAACATGAAAAGGTCAAGTTGTGTCCTAATGTCATAAAAATTTATTCGGCCACAATAACAATCACCTTGGTAGATCTTGTTTGCGTTTAGTTTTGAGTAGGGTCTCTTATCGTTAGTTTTCTTAGGGTCTTTGTTTGATCATCCTGGCGGATCCATCGATCATGTCTCCTATCCCAAGTGGCCAAGGGTCTCCATCTTCTGCTGCCCCTAAGACACCAGTTTGTGGCGACACTCTTCCTATTGTTCCGAGTGTCCAACTATTGAACTCTCATGCTCCAGAGGAAGAGCTTTACGACTTGTTTTGGAACCCTGTTTGGGAGCCCTCTGAAGAGGATTTTCCCACTACTCCTGTTGGTGTTGCATCTCCGATGGCTTCTTCCGACATGGAGGATACATCTCCTGTATCAAGTGGGACGCCCGTTATGTCGAGTATTGACACTCCCATTGCAGCTACATCCCCGGTCATCTCTACGCCCTACACTGTTACGCCTCTCGGTATCACAGTGCCAGTGCGCTATAGATCTCTAAGGGATGCTATGAACTCTGCGGCTTCCTCTTCCATGTGGGATCAAAACATTGTCCCTAATATGGGACCAATTGTTTCCCAAGTTCACCATACTGCTGTTACAGTAGTTCCAACCAACCCGACCGTTTGTGTCGCGTCATCAACTCCAGTTGCTAGTGTCGTTACGGCATCTTCTGCTGTGACTTCTGTTGCTGACCCATCTCGAGGCCCGGTACATAGTGGTCCATCAGCACGTGCTGCTAGAGTTGTCCATCCCACAAGTGGTGCCCCGCCTCTTTCTGATGCTATTTCGGCAGGGGGCATATTCCCAATACTTGCATATTGTCCAGAACCCAAGCGGGCAAGGCCCCTATTATGATCCTGTTAATCATCATTTGTATATCTCCTTGCCAACTGAGCCATATATTGAGACTTCAGTTCCACTGAGTGTGGCTTGGGGTACCGTCGGATATGGCGGTGGCCAGTTCCATCCATGTCAAGGACAGCCGTCTCAAGGGCCACCCTACCAGAGTCAACCATCCTACTCGCAGCCTAATCATGGGCAGCAGTATTATGGTCAGAACCACCCAGGTCAACCTGGAGGCTCGCAAGGACAACCTTTAGCCTCTAGTGGTTCGTCTTATACATATCTTAGGCAACCTTCTGGAAACCCGGGACAACCTTACGGTCAGCAAGGTCAACCCGGAAACCAGCAAGGCTACCCTTCTGGGCAAGGGGGCCAGCCTTACGCACAGCAAGGCCAGCCCACTGCTCAGCCCCATCAACTGTCTGGTCTACAAGGACAACCTTCTGGCCAGATGGCCCAACCTTCGCAAGGATATATTTCTGGGGCGTCTCGACTGGGCATGTAGATGGTTCCTGCTTCGTAGCCTCAACCCGGTTATCAACCCCAGAATCAAGGTGGGTACCAATTCCAACCTTCTCATTCAGGCGGGTATCAATCCCAGCCTCCTTATTCAGGTGGGTATCAATCCCAACCTCCTTATTCAGGTGGGTATCAATCCCAGCCTCCTCATTCAGGTGGGTATCAATCCCAGCCTCCTTATTCAGGTGGGTATCAATCCCAGCCTCCTCATTCAGGTGGGTATCAATCCCAGCCTCCTTATTCAGGTGGGTATCAATCCCAACCTTCTCATCAAATGTCTCTAGGTTCCCAGGCTCAGTATGGATACCAGCAACCCCAGGGGAAAAATCAAATCACCCCGTATCAAAATTACCAACAGCCGCAGGCCAACCCTAATCAGAATTATCAACAACCTGCTGGGCAGTATGGTAATCAATGGGGCGCTGGGGGGCAGAACCAGTATCAACCATCCGGTTCCGGAAATAACTCTTACGGACAAAATCCTCCTGGATAAGGCCCTTTTGGACCTGGTCCGTCGGGACAAGGCCAGTGGGGGAAACCAGCAACTGGATGGAATTCTGGCCCTACCTCATATCCGGGACAGATGTCCTTCAACCCGCAGCTACCATTTCTAGTGACGTTGGAACTGCCTGATGTGTCGAAGTTAACAAATGATCTCATTTTGCATAATCCACAATGGCCACCAGTTCCAACTAAGATTCCTAGCGACTGTCCCAAATTCGACGGCAAAGCTGGAGAGGATCCTCTAGCCCATGTAATGATGTATCACTTATGGTGTTCTTCTAATTCATGGCTCGATGATTCGATTTGACTTCGCCTCTTTCAAAGGACTCTCATGGGCTCTGCTGTGAAATGGTATATTGAATTGACCCGCGTGTCATTTCAGGATTTTAATTCATTGGCTATGGCATTCCTTACTCACTTTTAGTTACCCATTCGATATGAGACAGGGACTCATCTCCTTACGTCTCTTAAGCAAGATACAGCTACACATATCACCGATCATATACATGAATGGAGAAGGCGTCGCCGCTTGATCAAGTTTTTGATTCTTGATCAACTCCTCACCGATTGGTTCATGACTTCCTTTGTCCCTAAGATTGCACGGGACATTGCTATGGGAGCCTGCGTGACTGAAGAGCAAGCGATCACGCGTGCTCAGTACCTGGACTTAGTTTACTCTCAGTCAGGTACCTTGTATGAGTATTTGCCGGACGCCCCGAGACCCGGTACATCCAAGGCTCCACCGAAGCCATCTGTCGATGGAGAGATTGGCTCTATGAACTCGGCCTCTAAAAAATCATCTTCGAACCCTGGGAAGCCAAAGTCAGGTGCTTCTAACGAAAAAAATTCTTAGGGTGGTTCAAATTCTGGTAGTACTTCTGAGGTCAACGCCGTCCAATCCACCACGGCGGGCAAGGCCTTGAAAGGAAAGAAAAAGGGGAAAGGAAAAAATAAATGCAACCTAAACAGGAATCCTCCAAACCTCCAGCCGAGGAAGGAGTTAAGCGCAAACCTAAATATCCTTGTCTCATTTGTGAGGAGGATCACTACACTAAGGACTATGCAAGATGGTCCGAAGTTAGTTGCTTGTTGAAAGGCACTCCTGGGGTTCCTGCGGTTCTTAAAGAACCCTTTCCCTCTCAGCACACTCAAATGGTGGTTGATCCGTCTTCTTCTCCCTTTGGTTCCCAAGTCTTCATGGCTGGATCTGTCCCCGTTCATGTAACGACTCGAGCAAAGGAGTATCTGTCGTCCGCCAGGAAGGAGCCTGAGGTTCCCTCAAGTGCTCCTTCGTCCAGCTCTGGTCCACTCCATATTGAGAGACCAAGTACTGAGACGACCATCTGACCCCCTCCTAAAGGAGTACTCAGGCGATCTTCTTACAATCTGAATACTCATGCTGCTCAGCGCTATAGCATCGTAGAGGACTTAGCGCAGGCTCCGTCGGATATCTCCGCCTTAGAAGTTCTCCAGAGCTGCCCCCCTCAGAGGAAGTCCCTGCTATCAGCCATTGGTGGCATCGACCCGACAAATTCAGATCTGATTATCTTCGATCTCGAGAGCCATGTTCCTAGACTGCCTCATCAGATTGCTTTTCTTATCCAAGTCATCATCAATTCCAAAACGATCCATCGTACAGTTATTGATGAGGGTGCATCGAATTGCATTATGTCTATTGCTTGTTGGAAAGTGATCGGGTCTCCGACTCTGAGCCAGTCTCCTACAACTTTGGAAGCTTTCGATGGGAGGGAATCCCGTCCTTATGGTATTCTTCAACGATTGCCAATCACCTTAGAAGGGAAAATCGTGGAAGTAGAAGTTGAGGTCATTGACACGAATCTCACATACAACCTCCTTCTGGGTCGGAGTTGGACGTATGCCATGCGTGCCGTGGCTTCATCCCTCTTCTGTGTCATTCGTTTCCCTCACCAAGGAAAAATTGTCACGGTAGACCAGCTTTCCTTCTTCACTTCCTCTTCTGAGGGAAATGTCCCTTTCGTTGAACATGCCTCCGTTCCTTTTGAGAGTGTGGGAGCCAGGATTTTCAAAGACCCTACCCTCATGGGTGTCTTCTCCCTCCCACCTCCGAACCTCGCTTCGCTTGCTTTGGTTTCCGCTCGCCCTGATCCTTTATTGCATTCTATTGCGACCCTCGGTCCCTCTGCCAAAGGGGGCACGGATCCTCTAACCTGTAAACCTCGCTCGGCCGGGGGGCATGGGAAGATCATCAGTGCCATTGCTCATTTTATACAACAGGCCGAGCGATGCCTACATTATCTAGGCCGGTTACGCAACAGTGCGATAAGGCAAAGTCCTGAAAAGGGCTTGACTTGAATTAAGTATCATGCGCGCGCTTTCTTTTGTAAATATGTATGATTTCAGAAGTGTGTTATGTGTGTGTTTTTATTTAGTTTTTATCTCAGTGTGTCGGCGTGATTGTCGCTTATTGTGTCTTTTGCTTCTTGAACAGATGTCTGGATCGCCTTACGTTGGTTTCGCTGATGGTGCTTCCCGCAGTACTCGCAATTTGTCATCTGCGGCATGGGTGATCTACGATCCTCATGGTGAGTTAGTAGATATTCAAGGGGTGTGTCTGGGTTGTACAGCGAACAATGTGGCTGAATATAGTGCTGTAATTGAATTATTAGCTGAGGCGATTAACCTCGGGATCCGCACATTGGTTGTAAACTTAGATTCTCAACTTGTAGTCCACCAGCTCAACGGACGATATTCCGTCAGAGATCATCGCATTTTAAGGTTGTATTTACGTGTTAAGTTATTGGAAAGAGATTTTGATTACATTACTTATCAACACATTCCAAGAAGACTTAATGCAATAACCGATGCATTAGCTAACTATATATTGGACAGACATTTGCATAGTATGTAAGTCAACATAATACAAGAAGCATAAAATACAATAAACCATAACACCGTGTATATATAATTATATATTATATATATATATATCTATATTATTATCTATATATATGATAATATATATATATATATATAATATATATATAGTAATTATAATATATATATAGTATATATATATATATAGATATGATATATCGTGTGGCGCACTGAGGCGCTCAAAAAATAAATGTACATGTTTTGATAGAGTCTGTGTTCTCCATACATCTGAGACACATGTCTCTCAAAAAATATGCAGGAAATAAAACCTAGGAGTCTAAGCACGGTGGTGCTCATGATAGCACATCACTGCTCACACCAATCGTCTCAGCAGACGATGGACGCGAGTCGGCACCCCCACTGTGTGCCTCTAATATGCGAAGGGCACATCGGCCAATCTGGCATAACCCGGAATCCCTTGGGCTAGCCCCTCGAGATTCTGTATCAGCTCCTCCCCCACAGTACCCCCTGCCTGAGGGTCGACCTCAGGTTGGCCTCTCCGCGCTATAGGGGACAGGCCGGCTGGTCACTTCGGGCCCACGTCTGCATATACATACAATCGTCATCAGAACAAACATGTATTAAAAAAGACAAAAAAAATGAAAAAACATCAAAATCAAGGATTTCATACCTAACTCCTCCTCCCATTCCTCCCCCTCTGGTAATGGAAGGTCTGGGTCTCCCATGAAACTGGTTCCTGCATAAGGCCAATCCTGGATCACGATCAACTATCGACGGAGCCATATGAAGAACTCAGGATTCCATGACATCTCCTGGCCTCCTCCTCCTCTGGGCATCAGTGCGGCCCAGCGAGCCATTCTAGGCTCTCGTCGCAATGGATCTGACACCACAGCTCTTTGGATCTGGAAAAGTGGTATTCTCTCCAAGAAGAATGATACCATGATCGAGCCATATGCAAACTGTTTCACATCCGCACGCTTACAGTTTGTGAGCTACCTCTTGATATTAGTGGTCACAGTTGTAGCCTAATTAAAGACGGTGGGACTAAGACATTCCGTTGCGAGTATCAGATGGTTTTTGCTCACCTCATGGGGTGCTTGTACCCCAGCTGCACGTGTGATGGTGAAGAGAATCGCCTTGAGTGTCAAATCCTGGATGGTGTTGATAGCCACCTTAGCACTCTGTTTCCCGAATTGTGCTTCCGGGCACACTCGGGCTTTTACTTCACCAACCTTCTCCCCAGAAGGTCTACTGCCTGTCAAAATAGGAACTGCCCCTCTCCGTGACAAGCCGGTGATGAAGTATACATCGAAAACCTCAAGCTCTAAGGTCTGATTCCGTAAACTAAATACTTGGTCATCCGCGTCCCAAGCATCGATTATGAATTGTAGCAACTCAGGTTGAGACCGCATATATGAAGTAAGAAATAACTTTTTGAGGCCACAATCCCTCAGAGCATTCATGCACCCCTCATCCTCAATTGCCAAGGCGTCCACAACGTCATGTTCTCTTTCTTTCCATTCTACAACCATTTTGACTTGTTTCCTGCACCCACAAGGACAAATTCACCTTCATTAGAACGTTGGACAAATTATGATCTAGGAGAATTTCAAATAAAATGGGTAAATTTATGCAAAAATTTGGGTCGCGCGGTTAGCGTGACTGTTTTTAAAACAGTCTTGCTAATGGCGCAGCGCCCTTGGGTAATTCACCCCATTAGCACAGGTCTGTGCCGAATACCCGCGCCAATGGGGCGAAGCCCTAAATTTGAAACTCCCCCTTGCAGGGGCTCAATCAGGAACAAAATACATAAAAATGGTATAAAAATGAAGCTAAGGGAAGCGCCTCTTGCCTGGAGCTGACGAGATTGCGAATGGTTGCACAGATTGGCTGTATTCGCCGCCTGAAGTTTGCTTCCCAAAAAGACCCTTCTCACTCTTCAAGAGGTAAAAAGTAAAAGTAATTCTATTTTCACATTTTCACCCTATTTATAAGCTTTTTAACTCATTTTTTGGGTTTAGAAAAGTTATTTTTTAATATTTTAATGTATTTTTGGTCGAAAATGGGTTTTACGTTTGCCTCTTGTGGAGTGACAGGTCTTTTACGCAAATTCGATGGTGAAACGAGTTGTATTTTATACTTTTTCAGACTCGGTAAAAACACGAAAAAGTCACTATGGAGTCATCTTTTAGCTCTTTTCTGACTCACTAAACATGAAAAGATTGCCGAGTTACTCCTCTTGACTCGTTAAACGCAAATAAGAGGTAGTCATTTTTTAAACTCTTTTTCCGACCGTATAAAGAATGAAAAGATCGTCAGGCCTTTGTCGTTTCAGGTTCTTTAATGGGAACAAAACAACGTGATATCGGTCACTTTTTTACTTTTTCGGGTCGATGTCACTACTTACGAAAAGTACTCCTCGGTCGTAATGATCGGGCGGTTCTTTCGAGCATCGTTTTATACTTTTTCGGGCTCGAGAGACACAACTTTATGAAAAAGACACCCCTGGAGTTTTCTTTTTGTTGTCTTTTCAAACTCTCTAAACATGAAAAGACGTTGAGTTTTTCCTTTGTCAGACTCGTTAAAGCTTTAATGACATTGGATTCTGTCGTAATGACACCATTCAAACATATGCCATCCCCGTCAAGCTTGCCATCCAAAAATAACCGGGGTACTCGCCAGAAATGGTGGGGGAATAAAGGAACCGTAATCGTCGTTGTTGGCAGTATGTCGCTCTTGAACATGGCACTTTCTGCATTCGTGTCTGGGTGGGGACATCTCATCTCGTTTCACACTTGCCTCCATGGGTTTGGGTTATCCTATTTGACCATTCATCTGCTCATCGTTTTGCCATCATGACCCCTGATCATTTGACATCAAATACTGCCAAACCCGTCATTGTGCCACCGATATGTTCAAGAGAAGTTGACCTCTGTAGAATACTCAACCTCCCTCCGATATCTCACACAAAACATATTGTCTCTCTCCGTCTCGTGTCGATGATGTGGGAAACATTATGGCCCACCTTCGATCAAGATCACTTCCTGTCGACTTCAGCTCATTATCCAGGAAGGTGAACCTAGAGACTCCCTTCAGGTACCTTGGAGCCTGCATGCCTCAATGGCAGGTTCTTCATGTTCAACGTGAGGTTTTTATCATTGGCCTCCGATTGGATGATTCTACGGGTGTTCGACACTGGCTCATTGATTCACACGCCGTGGATTGTACATATAGTACCTTGAGGACCATCGTCACTATTGATGGCACCTCTCGCGTCTGTTAACATTTTTCATCATTGACTGCTAATCAGACAATGTTCATGCATGTTCGACTTCGACTCCTGTATTCACATGCTTGAACTTGTACTGTGTTCGGGTCGAGTTGGAGCGCAAGACCCCGGATTATGCATATTGGAATCTGGGCTGCATTTTTTGGATTATTGTAATCATTACATGACTCATTGATTGGATGGCTGCGACCATACCTGAGTCCATTTATTGATCCTCATTGGATGGCTGCGTCCATACCTGGGATCCATTTTTACATATACTCTGTCATGGACGGCTGCGCCCATACCACATATATATCATGTACTTGAGATACCAGTTGTACTTCTTTTCGCAGGTACTCTGGCGGCAATGTTTTCAATCATGCATGTTCTTGTAAAGCACTTCACCCCTCTCTCTCTCGGGCCTCATGCTTTAGGGGGCATCTGTTACACAGTAATTTGTCACCATTTGTCACCGTCCCTGTTACCCCTCTCCCGCATCTTGGAGGACTCATTCCGGGACTTGTGAGAAGTGACAAGACTTGAAACCACTTGCATCATTCACCTCTGAACATGAGCTACATATGCCCTGAAGACATCTCCTACTCCTTGCCCTTAAAAACAGCCCTTTTTACATTAGCGCTGGCCCACTGTGTTATGCCCGCGCCAATGGGGAAAATCCTATAAAAAGGGCGCGCCATTAGCGCTCTGTTCCAGAGTCGCAATCGCGCCAACCTTTTTGGGCAAATTTTTGAACTAATCAACCTCCGAAAGTCCTATCCAACTCATTCACCAACTGAATCCAAGTTAAGTGAGGATGGTTTGGCTTCGAATCTCCTTGAATGGGAAGTAGTTTTCCACCATTCCATAGAAGTTTCCAAGTGATGAGCAATTCATTCTTGTTGTGATTGATCTATCTCTCCTTTTTCCTCTATAATCTTATCTCCATGCTTGAGCAAGCAGTCTGATTTTAGTGGCAATACTTGTGCTGAAAGGGAAGTATCAAGAGATTAGAGTTGCAAGAGCCTTCTTTGTGTTCATAAGGCTTTACCTAAGTAAGGAGATCTTGTTCACCAAAGAGAGAGAGAGCTTGTCCCTCATCCCTTCAGCTTTGCAGACTTTGTGTAACTGAGCACCCAGCCAAAGGAGGACTTGACGTCAGGACGCTGGTTGTATTCTCCTTTGTTGATTATTAATAATAGATGACTATCATTATGGTTCCATTCTCGTTGTACTTGTAATGGTTGATGTTGAATTATATACTTCCTGACTGATGTATAATTACATAAATTAGATTTCACGCTTGTGTTTGTGTTGTTCTCTTTGTGTGTAGGTGTCCATTCACGGAGATAGTGGAGGATTGTGACCGGCCAAGACAAAGGAGCATGGGCTACGTCTCTTCTAAAAACGAAAGCGTTGGAACCCAAGTAGGTCTTCATCACCTACCTTTTATTTGCAATTAGGAACTTGCGTGATAGCATTGTTTGATTGTTGCTAGACCTGTTCTGGGCTAGTAGGGATCGCCTCTATCCGTAGAGGGGATTTACCTCTCCAACAGAGTTCCTTTAACCCTAGGGCTAATGTCTACACCTTGATTTTCTACTCCAAAGTCACATAAAAACAAAAATAAAGACCATTCTTTGTTGATCCTCTTGATTTCATGTAGAACTATCAGTTTAATTAGACCATGATGAAACAGGGAAGTTTCACATCCTTGAGATTTCAACTGCACGTTATCTCCCATCTTGGCTACACTTCAAAATAAGAAGTAAGGCAAATCAAGATAAATCATACCAGTAAAATGTAACAGGAGTTTAAAATGATATGAATAAACCTTTTGATATTTTCCTTCACATGTGAAATAACGTTGAATGTTGAAGAGCAAGTTGGTATAGCTATCCTTGATGTAGTCTTTGGGAACTGCCTTGGTTAAGTCAATTTCTAAAATTTTGGCTTTAGAAACACCTTACATGGTTCCATGTCGAATCTGAAATTTTTGAACCATGTCTCTTTCCCTCTAGGAATTTCTCTTACCAACACTATGAACTCTAGGGAAATTTGCACGTTCAACATTTCGACCTTTGTGCTGGAGCCAGTGAAATGTAGTGCAAACACCTTTGTCACTTGAGCATGTCCTCCCTGCAATTTCTTACAAAACTTCCAACTTCCTACTTTCTTGAAGGCTTCTATAACTGCTTTGTCTCTGATCAAGACCTCAGTGCTTTCAAGCTCTATTCTCAAGCAATGACCAAACCTGTGACATTTCTTCTCCTCTGTCATCTTTCCTTCTAAATTTCTGTGACAAAACTAGCCTCTTTTGAAATTTTGTTGATTAGCCTCACTTGCCAATGGTGGTCAGCCTTGCCTGAATTGTGGATGAGGAAAACCTTGGTGGAAAATTACCAAAGCTTACTGTTCGAAAAACTTCTGTTAGAGGGTTTGCATGCAAACTAAAACGATGAGACTAGCCAGCCCTTTCGAATTTGAAAATATCTTTCATAAAGAGCCCTAAATTCGAAATGATGAGTTTCGATGGCTGCATGCTTAAGGATTGACTCGTAGTTGACACCTAATAATGAAAATTTTAATGGACTGCTAACATATTGATGTTTGACAAGACTGTTCTATGAATTCTCGCTTTCGTAGCATGCAAAGAAAAGCACTATCAAAAGAGCAGCGTTTTTGTAGTGCAAAACAGACATTTTACATAGTCTGCGCTACGAAAACATGGTTTCAGGGCTAATTCCAAAAATTTTCAAAATGGCTTAAGCTATGAGTTTTTAAAAAGAATGTAGGACTCATGAAACATGGAAAAAGGATGTTAGACTTTATTTGGACATGAAAAATTAAACTTTTGAGACTCCTAACCTACCACCTACCCATTAAAACATAGGGTGACTTGACACTAATCTAAGACCATGACTAGGGACAATATAAACCCTATTTGGTGATAAAAGGTTCAAGGGGGATGAGTTAGACATTTTGGCTTATAAACAATTTGTAAAACTAGAGTATCTTGAAAATTTTTCCTCCACCTTCCCTAGCATTTATCTCCAAGAGTAGTATGTAGACCTTATGAAGTTCATCCAAAGATATTTCACTTGTGAAGGTAGGTTCAATGGAATATACCAATATCATCTCAGGTTGCTATGGAATTTCACCGAAAGAAAGCCCATGAACTTCCCTTACTTCTTGCTTAAGAGTCTAGAAAGAATGGCCACTAAAGTACAAATTCAAAAGGATAATCATGCTTCAAGTCTGTTTCATTTCTCTTTGATCAAAATCTTGGTTAACCATGTTGTTAAAAGAGATAAAATGCTTTGGTCTTATTTTATTGCAAGTATTGACCTCTTTCCATAAACTGGATCACCTTCAATCAAGGTAGATAAAGAAGAAACGAAGTAGGAACGTCCAACGAAGGAGAGAACTCATTCAATTATGGAAATGAAAACTGTAAAGAAGGAAGGTGCCAAGCCAAGAAAAAAGTTTGCAGGTAAGCTGAGCAAGAAAGCTAAGTTTCAAGGCATAGAGGATGACAAGGTAGACAAAAGAACAAAGGAACAACAAATATCAACTAAACAAGCCAAACTTAAGGTCAAAAATGAAGAAACAGTTCAAGATGAATTTGTAATGATACCAAGAACAAGGTCTAGAGTTAACAAAACCCAGGAAGAGGCAGCCCCTCAAGTAATTATAGAAATATATGAAGATAAGTGGATAGATACACAAGTGGATGAGATCAAGGGACAATAAATGGTACAATCAGATTATGAGGAAGAGATAACACCACTAGAAAAAGGTGTTGTATAGTACAAAGAAGAGGATCCCAAAATAATAAAGATTAGAGAGGCACTATTTAAAAATCATACGAGGATAAATTTTCTGGAGAAACAGAACATGGAAATAAGATAGGCCATTAAACCAGCAGAGGAAAAGAGAGAGTCACCCTCAACAAGTGCCAAAGGGAAGAATAAATATGTTACCTTTGTTGAACAAGCTAAAAATGTTGTGGTGGGGTCTGAGGAGCCAATAGTCAAGGTGTTTAAATATGTAAAGTAGATGAAAGAAATAGCTAAATCCCTTGGTACACCTCCATTCAATCAATGAAAAGAGTATCAGAGGTGCCTGGAAGAGTTAGAAGAAAGAAAAGACCAGGTCAATCAATTCAAGCAAAAAAATATGGAGTATAGGAATTCTATTCAACATATTTTAGAAAATTGTGAACATGAGGTCAAAGAGGCATCCAAAGCTCTTGACAGGTGTAAGAATTTTGTCAAGTGGTCACAACCAATTAGGAGATAGTGCAGAAATTTTTATGTAAAGAATTTGGTCATGAATGCATAGCTGAGAACTATGAGGCAGGATTCAGAGGAAGCACATAAATTGCTAAAGAGGTATGAGGGGGCTACTGTAATACCTCCACTCATGAAAATTCCTAGGTTTGATCCTAAATCCCAAACATGACCTACTTTATCACCACCTATGAAGCAACAAGACCTCATCACTCCAGATCACAAATCCAAGACTCCTAGGATCGATGTTTCTAGCAGCAAATTATCAAGCAAGAGGAAAATAAAATGATCATGCTCTCATTTTCATTCTAATTTTATTTTTTTTTCTTCTGATGTATAAATATGTTAAGGTTGATATGATCGACATAATAGTGTCATGACAACGTTTAGAAGCAATGAAGAGCATTCAGGAAATAGTTGCAGCAATTTTGCTACGCAGGCATTGTGCATTTTCTATGTAGCCCATGGTATGATCATTCCACATACACAGCACTGTAGCCACCTATCACGTTTTGAAGGTGTTGGCATGGAGTACATATGGTGTCCAACTCACCAATCCAGTTTCTTGCCACGTGTGAGTGCTTGAAACAAAAGCAGCTTTTAGAATATTTTTATCTTAGTCATTTTTTCCAGTTTGAAGACATTTTTAAAGATAACTTGTATTTGAATTAGGTGTTTTTGAATTCAAGAAGACAAAAGGATGATTTATGCTTTATGTTTGGATGAAAATAATGAAAAAACAACAATTTGATATTTTTCCTACTTTTGAATCAATCCTTTGAAGGATAGAAGAGGTAGTGAACTTGAAAGGATTTTCCTCCATGTTTTACTATATATTTTGATGAATGAAGACAAGGAAGGTTGTTGTTGGTGAAATATTATATGTTGTAGTTCCTAGGGGTTTTGCTTGTGATTAATTAATGATAGAGTATATGTGACTTGAGGGTTACTGATACACTTTATAAGGATTCTCATGGTATGATGTTTGGATTTTTTGTGTTTACTTCTCAGATATTCTAATACCTCTTTGTGTTTATGAGTATTATGAATTAGTTGATTTGGAATTTAGTAAATCCTACTCTATTTCGAATGTCTTCATTTTTTCAATTGCAAATGAAATTCCATATGCTCATACCTGTTATTTGTTCTAACTAGCTTTCGTTCTTATGAGTGAATGATTTTGTTTATTGCTGAAAAAGGAATTTGTTTTCTTTCTAACTTTCCTCCTCTTTGCTACAATATTTCACCGTGTCCAAAGGAATGCTTACAATCCTTGTATTAGATGTTGGTTTACTTGCATAAGTAAATGAACTAAAGGATAATTGATCATATTTTATCACCTTCTAAATCAGTGACACTTCAACCCAACATATTCAATTTCCCTTTCCTAGAGTTGATCTCTACATAGATTGTGCTTTAAACTTTCAAGTCTTACAATCTCAAGAGAGGGAAACCACTACAGCTAGAAAATACCATTTTATAGCCCAAAGTAGTTTTTGGTTACCTCTGTAGCCCTTTTCTCATCCTGAAGGAATTTTACGAAGTGATAACAGATGCATAGGTGTAGAATCAAGTATTGAACTAAGTACCAAATTTCTGAAAAATTCCATACTAGTACTAAATTAATCTGAATGGGAAATGGAATCCACCCATGGTATTCATCTACCCATAGTATTCATTCACCCATGGAATTTACTCATGGCATTGTAAGTGGCATCCACCCATGGTATTCATCCACCCATGGTATTTATCCACCCATAGAATTTACCCATCATATTGTAAGTGGCATCCACCCATGGTATTCATTCATCCATGGTATTGTAAGTGGCATTGACCCTTGGTATTCATCTTCCCATGGTATTTATGCACTCATGGAATTTACCCATGGTATTGTAAGTGACATCCACCCATGGTATTTACCCACCCATGGAATTTACCTATGGTATTGTGACCAAAAAAGACTATAAGTAACAAGTCACTTTTTGTAAAAGGACAGATTGTCCACCAAAATATAGCATTTACATTTATTATCTATTTTAATAAATAAAAAATCCTTGTGGTTTTGCTTATTGTGTGTTCTCCTCTTCTTCTAACATTTTATTTTTTTTAGATCTTGGTGGGTTCCCCCCAAGATCCAGATTAGTGGTATCAGATTCAGGTTCTGATTCCATGGGAATGAGGGTTTGATGTATATTTCAGTTCCTTTTGCTGAAATATTCAAAAAACTTCAGGCATGTGCTACGACTTCCACATAGCACTTTCATGGGCAAAGCAGGAAGAATTTTTTTTTCATTTTTCTTTGCAGGAATTTTCTTGGGCAGCAAGTTTGTAGATCAGATCTAAAACTTTTGGTGCAAAATTTACAAAAATAAATAATAGATCTATATTCTTTGTGAAAAAAATACCCAAATTCAAAAAATAAATCGGCTGAATTGGAGTCCGGAAGAGGGAGATATCACTGATTTAAAATCAGCTATGTTGCAGAAATTTTTCTAACAATAATTCATGGATGGCGGCTCTCCTATCATTGTTTACAGTTTTTTTGGAAAATTTCAGAAAACTTATTATATATCTGAGCTCCTCTTAGAAAATCACCCAATTTTAAAAAGCAAATTGGTCAAATCAAAGTTTGGATGAGGGAGATATCGTTGATTTAAAATCCACAGTTGTTTTCAGAACTCTTGTGATGGTGGGATAGTTGCAACACGAATTTGAGTTTCCAGAGTGTCTAGGTAGGGATTTCAATCGCATGGGAAGATTCATAATGGTCATTTTGTTTCCAAAAATAGGTTATAATAAATATTATGAGTTATATTGACTGAGTTATGCCCATTTTAAATCTGGAGCAGCATTTAGATCGGGTTCCCTTTGGAGATGTGCCCTCCCACTCCGCTTTAGTAGGTACCTACTTCAAATTCATCAGTTTTAGCATAGAAGCATTCAACCTAAGTTCTTTAGAGATGTGTCCTCCCACTCTAGGCTATGTAGGAATCAGTTACTTCATTAACAATTAGCATCATGGTTATGGGTCAACCGCACAATATCCTTGTCATCGAAGTCCATTTGCTAAGCTGCACATTGTTAGTATCAAAGTTGGTCACAAGCATTACAAGGAATCTCTATCCTCGAATATTCCATTTTCATGGTTATGGGTCATCCATAAAGCTATACTTCATCTAATTCCATTAGCTAGGTCGCACACTGTTAGTATCACAGTTGGTCACAAACATTACAAGGTATCTCTATCCTTAGATCTTTGTTTATCATGGTTATGGGTCATTCACAAACCCATAGTTTATCGAATTCCATTTGTTGGGATGCATGTTGTTAGTATCACAGCTGGTCACAAGCATTATAGGGTATCTCTATCATCGGATCTTTGTTCATCACGATTATGGGTTAACCAGACAAAACCCTTCTCTTCAGTGGCTCTTCATATTCAACAAAGGCCTCTCAGGAGGGAACTTCACGCAATGGGGACCATTGCTTCTTAAGGAGGGAGAAATGATATGAATGGAACATGGCATCCACACATGGTATTCATCCACCCATAGTATCCATTTACCCATGTTATTGTAAGTGACATCCACCCATGGTATTTATCCATCCATTGAATTTACCCATGATATTATAAGTGGCATCCACTCATGGTATTTTCTCACGATATTGTAAGTGGCATCAACCCTTGGTATTCATCCTACCATGGTATTTATCCACTCATGGAATTTACCCATGGTATTGTAAGTGACATCCACCCATGGTATTCATTCACCCATGGTATTTACCCACCCATGGAATTTACCTATGGTATTGTGACCAAAAAAGGATATAAGTAACAAGTCACATTTTGTAAAATGACAGATTACCCACCAAAATGTAGCCTTTACATTTATTATCTATTTTAATAATAAATAAAAAAATTGTTGTTTTGCTTACTGTGTGTTCTCCTCTTCTTCTAGCATTACATTTTTTTAGATCTTGGGGGGCTCCCCCCAAGTTCTGGATCACGAATTAAGTATCGAATTTCTGTAGGTGGATTTTAGGTTTGATTTTAAATTTGAATAACACCTTAAGCTTCACATGTGAGCTAGGTGTGAACATAAATCCATCCGTGAACATATATTTGCAACCCATGTCATACTGAGAAGTGCTAATGTGTTAACCTTTACTTAGTACCAAAACTAATATAAGCATTGAATTGCCAAAATTCCAGTACGAGAACTTGTTGTTTGGGAACATAAACATATTAGTAAACTGTCATTGGAAAACCATGTTAAAACCTCATTTAATCATTAAAAATACAACAATCATTAATAATTAACCACAAGGTAAAATGAATGCATTTAGTGAAAATTCATAATATAATAGTTAAGGAATATGTAACAAAGGTATGAATATGGATTGTAAATGAAAGGTTTGGATAACCAATACGATAACATATTTTGGGTCCAACATCCCCCATTCCTAAGACTTTGCATTCCCTCATGCAAACAAAATATGGACTAGGAAGGGATGATGGATGATATAAGGTGATAATAAAGATAATGGCTAAATAAATATGGACTTGGACACTTCTAAGACCATTACTTATTTTGTGGTTGTTTTCTTAGATAAGAAACAATGGCTTCATCCTCATATTGAGAGCATTTAGATGATGATTTTATGAATTATTTATGATGTACAAGGAGAAGACACTATAGATATTCATGTGCCACAATCATTCTTATGGCCTTACTAGAATATGCATTAATGGATTTAGAAATGGGGGTTTAATGGTGGTTTAAGAAAGGTGAAGAAATATGAAATGGTTAATCATCAAGATTCCTTAAATTTTAGTAAGTTAAAGAGTCATAAACATGTTTTAACTCAAGTACACATTTTGAATTTTGATTTGTACCACAAGCTCTAATGGAAGTTGTATGAAGTTGAAGATGAGGCAGAGTAATGCTGAGAGCCTTGAATGATATGGAAGAGATAGAGTTGATGAGTGTTAATCTGATCTATTGAAGGAAGCTAAAGGAAATGAACTAAAGGTGATGAAAATGTCCCAACAACCACTCCCCCATTCCTGAGGTTTTGCATGTTCTCATGCAAACAAGGTGAGGTACTGAAGAAGTGAGGAGGGTTACTGATATGGATCTAGTACAAAAAGGGACTTGAAAAGAAAAACCACAATGGAACTAATGAGATGAATACCAAACAAAAATAAGCTATCTAATATTTATTAAAATGATGCTAAACTAACACCAAGTATAAAAGAAATTCCAAATCACTCATTACATATGATTTCATCAATTTTTAACAGTTTTATGCTCAAGAACCAATGATGAACCAATTTTTAGGAGTTTTTTTATGATCACAAAAAATGATGAACCAATGAAAAATTAGTTATTACTAAATCCCAAAGTATTAGAGTTATCCAACTATTACATATAAGCTTTGCATTTGAGTTTTATTAATTCTCTGTGATCATAGTTCCCACTTCTAAGGTAATTAAATCTTAGATATAGTATAAAAAACCAATGATAGATGAGTCAAGGTTACCTTATGATGATTCTTTAGTAGAAATTTTATGGATTTTATTTTTCCGTTGAATTCATCCACACATGCTTCCTTTTGATTATAACACTATAGAGTAACCATCATATGTGTAGACAAAAAACCTTGGTTTGGTTGACACTTCTTTGGGTAGAATTCCCCATTGCTCGCGAGCATCCATAGCCCTGATGGATTTTCCTAGTGGTATCATAGGTTAGTACCTACTACCATCAGACATCCATAGCCTCAATGGGTTAACCTCTAAAACCTATTTTAAATTGAAGGCTCTCGTACCATGTTTCCTACCATTTTAGTTTTATATTTGTTTTGCAATTAGTAGATGGGTGAGAAGCTTCACAATGCCCCTTAAAGACATAGGATGACACCTTTCAGAGTAACTTTGATTACCTACATAATGTCTTGGATGTTGAGAAATCTAGGCATCAATGAAAAAGTTATTTATCTACTTTGATAATTTCTTGTGAGTGATTTTACTTCTTTGATTAATATCTTCCCTTGGTTATGTTATTATAGTGTTATTTTCATCAATACAATTACCAATGCTTGAACAATAAAAGAGACAAGATACATAGTATGTAGGTTGTTGGTCAAGGCCAAAACCTCCCACTCCTTGGGAGGAAAACCCAAATAAATTCTTCTTATAGAAAGCATCTCTTGACAAATACCAAGACCTTGACTAAGAACCTTGACTTTAGAGCCCTTCCAAGACCAAGATGCAATGCCCCATCTTCATCCTTAACTCAATACTTCTCCTCTTCTTTCTGATTTCAGATGATATTTCTCCTCTTCTTTGTCTTCTCGACCTACTTCAGAATTCTGAGTTTCTCTTGTCGATTTGCAACTTGTTCCTTTAGGACAAAAACCCTAGATTAGCCTCTTAACCTTTTTTTAGCCTTCCCTTTAGAGAGAGAGATCTTCCTTGTATTCAGCCTTCCTTCTATGAAGTATTCGACACTTATATAACTACAATTCACAAACTACAACACCTTTGAACTGCTACAACTTCAGCCTCCTATTGTAGATTTCGGACCTGCAATTCTTCGTACATGTGGTAGGAGGAATATAACAAAACAGTCCCAAAACAATGACCCTACAACTTCTCTCTTCTTCCCTTCTTCCCTTCTTCTTCACTGGTATATGTGCTCCTCAATGTGACTTTCGCACTTTTAGAACATAGAAAACCCTTGACTGAAATTATATCTCCAAATGGAAGTTGAGTTGGGTATATATAGTAGTTTGTCCCTACACTGGGGTTGACATGAACTTTTGAATAAGTGTGTCTTCCAATTGTTGAGCTGACTTGCGTATTCTGTCTTATTTTGAGGATGACTTCAAGAGGAGAGGCATGTTCTTGTCTCAGAGGGTTAATAGACTTTCTTAATGACTCAAATACATTTTACATATGCCAAAGAAAGGCCTTACAAATATGACATTGAATTTTTGACTCTTTTTGACTAAATGACAAATCCTAAAGCTCTCAATGGGACCTATCTAAAAATAAAATTCTTTCTCATGAAATCCATGAAGCAAGCATCATAATAATAACAATTTTATTTTTCTTTTCTTTCATCATTTTACAAAAATTACATTTACATGTCTTTATGAAGACCAAACCTACTTACATTTTTCAACACTCCCTCTTAACTAGGGAGGTATTCATAAAGGTACTTGGACATTCTCAATTTGAAGAATTTCTCATAAGAAGAATCAGATTGGTAACCCACTTGCATAACATCATATCAACCAAGAATGTCACATAGAAAGGCCTTGACTAACAAATCTATCTCTCCACAAGATCAGAGCACAATGCTGGTGAGACAAATGATTTATAGACACCATAATCATTATCTCTCCTCTAGAACATACCCACTTGGGTTCACAAGGTGTGTTCCAACAAGACCATTCTTATATTGGACTCCCCAGTCCTCAAAGAATATCTTTCCTTATGACTACTCTTATCTTGGATGCCCCATCTCATCCTAAAAGAGTATCGGATGTCAGATGATTGCCCAATCCTCCATTCTATCTTCCCAAGCGAACACAAAAATGTTGTGTTTATCTCTCCCTCTCAATTAGGGAGGATACCAAGTTTCTATCAATTAAGAAACTTGTTTCCAAACTCCTTCTTAGCTAGAGACCTACAACAACTCCTCATGTGGAGATCATGGAACAAACAACTTCTTGAAGAGATCCTTCCTTCGATGTCATGAATTTCTTCCTCGTCATGGAGTCTTCATCTTTTGGAACTTCTTCATAGGGCACATACCATCCATCACTTTCATGAGTCATACATGTCACCATTCCTTCCATATGAAAGTGATCTATATCTAGCATTGTTTCATGTCATGTTTCCATCTTTGGAAGGTTCTTACATTCAACAATATTCCCTTGACAATCTTGCATAAGCCAATCTAGATATCATGTTCAAAATAAGCAATGAACACTTTAATCAAAACTACCTTTGTGATGGTCCTTCATTATGACATTTTCCTATTTGCATCAGCATCCTGCATACATGTTGACATATATCCCAAATATTTTTCTTAATAAGTGTCTCCATCTTTATCAAACTTCCATCGGGGTCTTTACATCTTTCTGGGAGATGTCATAGTCAACTATTTTAGTTCCTGGATGTTGATTTCCTTCTTCCATGTTTGCATGATATACGATCTTCTTCATTCCTTTATTGACTTGATTCCTTCCCATGAGCTTCGAATCAAAGCTCCTTTAGATACTGTTAATCTCTGCATGTTCCATATTATGTTGATTTCATCCAGTGTTTTCCATGCTTTGTTGCATCATTATATAGAAGAAGATTATTTCTCTTTTGATCATGCTTTTCTTGTTGGCATTATGATACATATGTTGTACTTGATGGCAACCCACTCATCTCAGATGATAAACTATAGTGCAGCAAATTTCACGCACTTTCATGCAGAGAAAAGTTCACGCACTTTCATGCAGAGAAAAGTGCACGCACATGGGAAATCTTATGGTTGGTTCATGATATTAGTTCGACAGTTTTTGATCCTATGGTTTTGGTCCGTGTTATTTAGTCCTTGGTATTTGAACCTATGGTTTTGGGCCATGGTATCTCGTTATAAGTGTTGATCCCAAGTATTGGGTCCATGGTATTGAATTGTTATTGTTTTTGGTCCGTGGTATTGTGAAAGGCCTAAGGCTATAAAAGAGGAAGGAGATCATTTGGCAAGGCATCTT
>APFE030170698.1:0-14312 GCA_000404065.3 Pinus taeda | reverse complement strand
ACCTTCACACAGCCTCAACATATTGGAGCAAGCACATCAGCTGCTACACCCACAACAACAAGCTAAAGAAGCCATTTCATCTGCAGGGAAAGGCAAAGAAATTGAGCATTCAGAACAACAAAGTACAATGGAAGAGCAACCATCCACAAATCAGGAAAAGGGTCAAGAACAAGGCCCTTCTACGCAACAAAAGGCAGTCGAGATCCCTGTATTGCAAACCCCTCATAATGAGGAAAGAGCTAAAAAGAGGGACAGCATGGAAGAAACACCTACAGGGGCATCCACAGACCAGCAAGGTGAGAAAAGACAGAGGCTAAACCCTTATTCTGAGGAGGAAATTACTGAAGAAATCACAGGCAATATCAGAGGTGAGGGAACTTCTGAACAGCAGATCCATCCTATTTTGGAGACATCGGCCAGCTCCTTTCAGCAGGAGCAAGAGAGGCAACCAGGTGGGGAGGTTTCATCCTCCAAACAACAAACCATGTAGGGCTCAGATATCAAATGAGCATTCACTGAGATCAAAGCTAGAAATGAGCCAATAAGGTTTCAGCTATATAATCAATTAATGAGAATGGCCCCTACAAATCAACAAAGGCTGATGGCAGCATATGACATGCAAGCAGGGAAGATGACTCTTAGTCACTTCAGACCCACTATACAGTAGCCACAGTCAGCTGTAGACTATATTAGAACCAATCTGGAGGTCCTCACCAAAGACATCCATCCAATAGACCAGATTGAGTTGCACAAATAGGCTAGAGAAATGGTATACTCCACCCTAGCAGATAAAGCTCTAATGGCTCATAGATTGCAAAATTCTTTGTATAACACTTCTGCCCAATTAGAGCTGGAGAAAGCCTCCTCATTGGCCAAGGATAATAGGATAAAATCCTTGGAAGAGATAATTATAGAGTTGGGACATGATCCCAAAGATCCCAAAGGCGCACAGGCCTTAATCAGGAAAAAAGAGGAAGACATAGCAGCCCTGAGAAGACAATTAAAGCTACCAGCTACCATACATCCTCAAACTACAGAGGTGGCACAACAACAGGAAGTAGAGGATGTGGTCAGCCTGCTTATGAGGATGAACCAAAGGCTGTTGGACACAGAAAAAGCATTGTAAGAGGCTCAACAAGTGAAATAGCCAGAGGTGGCCCCTCAACCATCCCAAACAGCTCCAATAATCATAGCTCCTCCTACAACAGTCACTACAGCAGCACCTCCCGTGGATCCAACTCCAACAACAGGTGCCTCAACTTCAACAGCAGTTATAGCAAGTGCATTGCAAGAGGCCAGTTTGAGCATGGAAGCTATGATGAAAGAAATTAAGGCTTTGGAATTACAAATGGCAGAAATGAAGGAAACAAAGGAAAAGCTAGCCAAGATTGAGGCTAGTTATGACAAGTCAAAGATGACTGTAGCTAAAAAAAACCAGGGAAGTGAAGGCTTTAGAGAATAAGATAAAGGCCTTGGAGAAGGACCTCACTCTCCATAGAACCTTGACTGAAATAAAAACAATTTTGTGGAATAAGATTGGCCAAGCTATGGCTAAACAATGGACAACAATACAAACTATTTTTGACCAGATAGAATTGATGGGGGTAGCTCAATATGAAACTCAAAAGGCCAGAGCATTATTGGCAGATAAGCCTGAGCAAGCCAATCAATTGATTCATTTTTTGAATACTCATATTGGTGAGCAGCTAGTAGCTCTAAACATTTAGAACAGGATAGAGACTATTGTAAGAGTCAAGAAGGTGTTGACCATGAGAAATTTTTTTCAAACTATAGAAAGAAAATGTCAAGAAATGCAGATAGAGGTAAATGCCTTCAGACAAAAAATTTCAATATTACAGAGCAAAGGTTTACCCAACCTGGTCACTAGCACTGGGAAGCTATTAAAACCGGAACAATATGCATACAGGCTAAATACTTATGTGCAAAATCAGATTACAGCATCATCAAGTGGCTCAGAAGAGACAATGCCTCCCTCTGGACAAAGTTTGTATGATAAACTGGAAGACTTGTTTTACATGGAGCATGAGATAGCACATCTCTTTCCAGTCTGGCCAAATTATTACACATACACTGAAGCTGATGAGACATTATTTAAATTGAGAAACCATCAATTACCAATAGATCAGTGGTGGCAAAGCCCTCTTGAGATCTTAAATTAGTTTTGATTCTCTTCTTGTAAATTGTTTGCATAACAAGCAAATTGCATTATATGGCTCTGCTATCGGAAAATCAAATCAGCCGAGGAGAAGATTCATGCCAAGATAAACAGGCTCAAACACAGGTGGCAAAGCATAGCACAGCAGGACAGCACATCAGCAAAGCGGTCATCAACCGACTATCAGATTCAAAGAGTCAACAACAAACATGACACCTACAGCAGCCAGTAAAGCACATTTATTTCCTCAGTTATTGCTGCGCAGTTTTTTCCCACGTTAGTTATTGTTTCTGTCAGAGTATATGGATATGGTTATGTCCAGATATTTCCCTACATGATATTTTGTAAACCTTTATAAATACCTGCTAAAGAGATGTATTGTTGTTGACTGGTGAATATCATTCTGGACCTGCGTTGTATGTTTGAGAACTCTTCAGGAATAAAATTTGCTGGAATGCTTTGTTGGTGAACTTGTTGGTTATGGAATCAATGGCAAAAGGATCTATTGCAGAATTCTCGTGTTAATACATGGATCAATAAGTCTTCCTTACTCTTATGTTACTGTATTTGTCTCTTACTTATCATCTAAATATCATGTTCTTAGTTACAGGAAAGGAGGATAACCCATAATTTACTTTGTTGTACTCTATGTTCAATTCCTGTAATTTTTTATGTTTTCCACAGGACTAGCATAGGCAAGAATTCTTGATTGCTCTTGTATCCCTGGTTCTTTCACTCTAAATATCATCAAGGAATTCTTAACTGCTCCCTGATAATGTTTATACAATTTCCCTTTGCTAACATAATGAAAGATTCTTGATTGCCTTTCATTTCTTGACTTCATTTCATCTTATTTCAGCTTCAAAATTGTTTTGTTCTTAATTATCCTGCTCTGTAATTGTCTTATTGCCAAAGAAACCATACCAGAGGTTCATTTCCATTAGACTTTGTCAACCCAATGGTCTGAACTTCTCTCAACTTACTGTCATGTTTTACTGAATGTCATCTTCCAAACACCAAACAAACTTGTACCTAATAACTATCCTAATATACAATCAAAAAAATGTAAATCACAAAGAGAGAGCCCTCTCTGGTTGTAGATTGGTTAGGATCTAGAGCTGAAAGATTGGTTAGTGGTTACCTTGGCCGTATTCCCTCCTGGAGCCAGGGAACAACCTGAGTGATAACAATACCTTACTAGGTAGCTCTTCATCATGACATATTTATGTAGGTATCAACATCCTGTATTCATGTTGACACATCTTTCAAAGATATCCATTGTTAAGGGTCTAAATATTTTCCATAAGAGTCTTCATATCTTTCGGTGAGATTTTGTAGTCAAGTCTTGTTTATATTTTGGATGTTTATTGCCTTCATTAGGGTTGCATATCTCACGATCTATTCCTTCTTTAAAAATTCCATTCCCAGGTGCCTTTTAATCAGATTTTCTTAGTTGTGATCATCCACCTCATACTTCATATGAGGACATATTATGTTGTTTTCATCTAGTGTGTCTTATGTCTTGTTGCATGCTTTTAGAGGAGGATGTCCTTTTTCTCTTGATCGTGCTTCTCAAGGTAGAAGTAATGATCTATGTTACTTGCAACCCTATGATATGTCATTAAAATATTAAACATAAGAATACATACCTTATTTTTACCTTTAGGTGATCGAGGCTTCTTCCAACAACTTCCTTGATTGAAGATATTCTATCCCTTGATTTGCTTCATGTGATCACATCATCGTCTCATGGATTCGATAAGTTGGAGTTCCTGTTGAAACACTTGCTTCCTCTCTAGATTAGTGAACCCTCCGAGGAGGATTCCATTAGATAATTTTGAGGATCCTGTATATCCCCAACTGGTAGATGTTTCCTCTTTTTTTGACTTTGATTTATGATGAGCCTTGTCCTATATGACTCCTTCCTTTCCTTTAATGTCCACTGATGTTCCCAAGGGCTATATACTACATGTTTATTTGCCATGGTTTTTATCCTTCATGATTCCAACGGTGATGTCATGAGCTCTTGTTTCTAATGCTTCCATGATTCCATGATGCATCTTATTATCTTGGTCATATCCCTAACACAAGATTTAGGAGCTTATGATAATACCATTTTGTGAGGGATACCATCTTAATTATAGGAGATATTTGTTACTCCCTCTTTCCTTGGTCCTTTTATTCAACTTCCTCCATCTTTTTAGTGATATGAGCTTCTTTCTATAAACTTTACATAGCATTGAATCTTGGTTGTACTTATTTCAAACTTTCCTTTCCTTCTTGCACATGTTTGAGTCCTTTTAACCTTCAATACTTTTTTCATTGACTTGTCTTTCTCTATTTAGCATAGAGACCATAAGTTGTTCAATGAGGTAACTCATGGATATTTGTTAACTTGGTTATTTTTTAGTACATTATAGATCAGTAATGGTTATCTTCCTTCCTCGATCTTGTAGATGGGATCTTATGAAAATATCCTACATCCTTTGATACCTTTGGTTCCATGTAGATTTCATGTGACCTTCTTCATTGCACATTCAGAGAACGAGTCTATCTTATACATTCTTTTTTATGTATCCAATATTTCTATATGATGGGATATTATATGTATCCCTTTCCATAAATTCAGAGGAGACATTTTAGTGACTTTAGCTTCTTAGAGGAGTATGACTATCCTTCTTCTCCATGTAGGGGATCTTGATGACCCATCAACTTATAGATGTCCTTGAAATTCATGAAATCATTTAACCAAATTTATAAATTGAAAAGATACTTACTTGTCATATGAAGATGAAATCTTCACTTTGATCATGTTGATGAAGGTTGAAGAATATGTATGAGGGCTTCTTCTTGGATGATCATATTTCAAGTGAGAAATCCATTCCTTAAATAGAAAAGGTTGCTCCCTTTTGATTAGGATGATTTGATGCTTCGTCCGATGGTTTTCTTCTAGCACAAGGAGATGATCCTTGCTTGATTACATAACCTTGGAGATGACAATGCCTTCAATATGATTTGCCTTCTTTTGTAGATCAAGATTGCTGCTAGGGTTTCAAATTTCTCCAAAATGATGTGATCTTCATTTTGAAATCCTTTGAGTTGTATGGTTTTGTAGGCATCTTGATGAGGGTTTTGGTGGCATTTTGATGAGGACTGTGGAGACACAAGCTCTTTCCATTGTAGACTATCTCCTTGGCTGTATAGACAAACTTGTTGATGTAGACTATTGTTGTATATTGCTAGGGTTTGATCAAGATCAAGGTTTGTTTCTTTAATTCAGATCTTAACATCCTTTAGCTTGCTTTGATGCTATTCTAGAAGATTGATTCTTGAAATGTCTCTTTTTTGCCCTTCCTTTGATTGTAACCATAGATCCGATTCCATGTTGAAGAATCTAGGGCTTAATAATTAATGAGATTCTTCTTGGCATGATAACTATTTGTGAGGTATTTTATCTTTAGCTTATTAACATAATATTTTACTTGATATCATTAGAGTATGTATTTCTTACTTCATCAAATAGCTACCAAAACAAAGAGACAAGAACAAAATATGTTGGCATTTTTCCAGGGCCAAAACCTCTCCTTCTTGGAGAGAAAAACCTACACAAAATTGTTCTTATAGAGATTCCAATTGATGAATACCAAGACTAAGACCCTTGACCTATAATGCTGCTACAACATCAAGACACTAATCATCTTCTTCATTATTTCTGAGTTCATCATCACCACACCACTAAGATCTTCCTTGCTATTCTCATCATTGAGAACATTATTGTGTCTCTACTAAGATATTCATTATGACAATGAGATAATTTCTTCTACACCATTACTCCATATTCACATAGACCATTGTTGCATCATCTCAACTGCACCATCATTACAGTTTCATCTTGTTGCACTATTACAAAGATCTTCTTGAGACCATGGTTGTGACTATACTTAAATCATGACTGTGTCTTGATGATCTTCTGAGACTATATAATCCTCTCCATCGTAGATACACCAAGACCATGAGATCAAGTCAATGATTGTGTATATATATAAGCAGAGATAGAGTATGACTGAGGTTCTTCGTATGCATTCTGAGACTGTAACTTCTAAGATAGTAATCACTGAAATTGAGAAGCGACCATGGTCATGAGATTGTTATATTTCATTGTGATCATCACCGAAGATACTAGAGTTATCCGAAGTCCTTTTTTCCACAAAAAAACATAGAGAAACCCAAGATTATATGTCATTGTGCTTTCCCGAGATTTCAAAGATCTTATGCAAAGATGTCACGATGCTTATAACCAAGATCCTGTACTTTACTATGCCATCGAAGTTTCAGAGTGATCTAAAGTTATGTCCTCCTGTGATTACTCCAACTGCGTATTTATAAGTGTTATTCCATTTGTGCAAGCCAACATGAATTTAGTAAACCGTTGCATCCTTTTATTGAGCCAACATGTCATCTATATATACTTTGAAGCCGAATTGACTATCTTTCACATTGTTTTTTTGGCAGTCTTCTTCTTTGGACGATGGTGCTTGTCTTGAAGGGCTACTTGACACTAGGTTGACCCATATTCATGCTCAAGAAGAACTCTTTAACATGAATTTGATTCTCTCACTTTCCTAGACCTTTGGAATGAGTAAGAAACTCATTCTTATAATTTACAAAAATAATATTTCTTTTTATTTTCATGTACAAAGATCAAAATTACATTTGTAAACACCGAACCTAGTTACACTTTCTTCAACACTCCATCTTAACTAGGGAGGTATTTATAATGGTACTTGGTCATTCTCAATGTGAAAAATTTCTCATAAGAAGAATCGGATTGGTAACCCATCTGTATAAAATCATAGTAACCAACATTGTTTATAGCAAGGCCTTGAATAAAAACTCTATATCTATAAGATCAGATCACAAGGTTGGTGATACCAATGATTTATAGACACCTTTATCATTGTCTCTCAAGGTACATACCCACTCGGGTGTTCACTAAGTATGACCTTCTAGGAATATTATTATATTAGGTTCCCAACCCTCAATGAATATCGGTCCTCTTGCCTACTTTTATCTTGGACACCCTACACATCCTCAAAGAGCATCAGATGCCAGATGATTACCCAACCCTCCATTCTTTCTTCCAAAGTGAAGACAAGAATGTTTTTATCATGTGTCTACATTTCCATTCATGGCCTTCACCTAAACTTACAACTGTTAGTCTTGGTGTAGGGCATGACACATGAAATGAAAAAAACACAACTGTCATTCCTTTTTAATCAGGGGTGATTTAATCCAAGCTCCCTCTTGATCTAGGACCTGTTAGAGCTCCCTCTTACAAATGGACTCTTCTATACATCAACAACTTCTTCTTCATGGTTCCTTCAGCTACTTCATCAACTTCTCTCCTTGATATCATGAAAGTTAGTTGAGATTATTTCTTGTATGGCAATAGTCATCGATCACTTTCCTCCTTAGTTGGTCATGTCATTCCTTTCTTCAGAGAAAGTGTCCTTCTTGATATCTGAAACCTTCATCATATGATTACTTATTTCTTATCATGACTCTTCGATTCATCACATGAATGCTAGTTGTACTTCTAAGTAGCCTTGCATGAACTTATCCATATATTATTCAAGAAATCAAATATATCATTAAATCAAATCGTACCTTACTAGGTGGATCTTTATCATGAAATATTTCTGTAGATATCAACATCATGTATTCATGTTAACACATCTTCTAAAGATATCCATTTTCAAGGGTCTACATCTTTTCTATAAGAGTCTTCATATATTTCCAGGAGATTTTCTAGTCAAGTCTTCTTGATCTTTCAGATGTTGATTGCCTTCATTAGGTTGTATATCTCGTGATCTCTTCCTTCTTTACACATTCCATTCCTAGGTCCCTTTTAATCATAGTTTCTTAGTTGTGATCAACCACCTCATACTTCATATGAGGACATATTATGTTGATTTCATCTAGTGTGTCTTATGTCTTCTTGTGTCCTTTTAGAGGAGGAGATCCTTTTTCTCTTGATCATGCTTCTCAAGATAGAAGTAATGATCTATGCTACCTGCACCGATATATTTTTTTTTTTACTTTGATTTATGATGATATTTGTCCTAGATGACTCCTTCCTTTACTTTAATGTCCACTAAGGTTCTCAAGGGTTATTTACTAAATGTTTTTCTGCCATGGATTTTATCCTTCATGATTCCCATGGTGATGTCACGAGCTCTTATTTATAATGCTTCCATGATGCCATGATGCATATTATTATCTTGGTCATATCTCTAACACAAGGTTTAGGAGCTTATGATAAGACCCTTTTGTAACGCATACCATCTTACTCATAGGAGAGATTTGTTACTCCATCTTTCCTTGGTCCTTTCTTCAGTTTCCTCCATATTTCCAGTGATATGAGCTTATTTATATAAAATTTTCATATCATTGAATATTAGCTATACTTATTTTACAATTTATTTTCTTTCTTGCACATGTTTGAGTCCTTTTAAGCTTCAATACTTTTGCCATCGACTTGTCTTTATCTATTTAGTATAGAGACCATAAGTTTTCGAATGAGGTAACTCATGGATATTTGTTACCTTGATTATCTGTTAGTGTATTATAGATCAGTGATGGTTATCTTCCTTTCTCAATATTGTAGATGGGATCTTATGAAAATATCCTACATCCTTTGATACCTATGCTTCCATATAGATCATATTTCATGTGACCTTCTTCATTGCACATTCAGAGAATGAGTCTATCTTATACATTTTCTTGGATGTCCCCAATATTGCTATATGAGGGGATATTATAAGTAACCCTTTCCATAAATTTAGAGGAGAAATTTTAGTGACTTTATCTTCTTAGAGGACTATGACTAGCCTTCTTCTCCATGCAAGGGATATTGATGATCCATCAAGTTATAGATGTCCTTGCAATTCATGAAGTCATTTAACCAAATTTATAAAATGAAAAGATACTTACTTGTCACGTAAAGATGAAATATTCACCTTGATCATGTTGATTAAGGTTGAAGAAGATGTATGAGGGCATCTTCTTGGATGATCTTCTTTCAAGTGAGAAAGCCTTTCCTTAAATAGAAAATGTTTCTCCCTTTTGATGAGGTTGATTTGTTGCTTCTTTGAATGGTCTTCTTCTAAGGCAAGGAGATGATCCTTGCTTGATTTCATAGCTTTGTAGATGACAATGCCTTCAATATTCTTTGCCTTCTTTTGTAGATCAGGATTGCTGCTAGGGTTTCAACTTTCTCCAAGATGATGTGATCTTCATTTTGAAATCATTTGATATTTCTTGTTTTGTAGACATCTTGATGAGGATCTTGGTGGCCTTTTGATGAGGACCATGGAGACACAGGTTCTTGCTGTTGTATACTATCTCCTTGATTGTATAGACAAAGTTGCTGATGTAGACCGTTGTTGTAGATTACTAGTGTTTGATTAAGATCAGGGTTTGTTTCTTTAATAAATATCTTGATGTCCTTCAATTTTCTTTTATTCTGTTAGAAGCTTGATCCTTGAAATGTCTCTTTTCTTCCCTCCCTTTGATTGTAACCATAGCTCCAATTCCATGTTGAAGAAGCTAGGGCATAATAATTAATGAGTTTCTTCTTGGCATGATAACTATTTTTGAGTTATTTTATCTTTAGCTTATTAGCACAATATTTTACTTGATATCATTGGTGTGTGTATTTCTTACTTAATCAAATAGCTACCAAAATAAAGAGACAAAATCACAAGATGTTGGCATTCTGCCAGGGCCAAAACCTCTCCCTCCTGGAGAGGAAAACCCTAACAAATTTGTTCTTGTAGAGATTCCAATTGATGAATACCAATACCAAGAATTTTTACCTATAATTCCACTCCAATATCAAGACACCAATCCTCAATCCTCTTCTTCACCATTGCTGAGTTCATCATCACTGCACCAATGAGATCTTCCTTGTTGTTGTCATCACTAGGAACATTATTGTGCCTCTACTAAGAACTCACTATGACAATGAGATCATTGCTTCTACACCATTACTCCATCTTCACATAGATAATTATTACATCATCTCAAATGCACCATCATTATTGTGTCATCTTGCGACACTACTACAAAGATCTTCCTGAGAACATGGTTGTGACTATACTTAGATCACGACAATGTCTTGATGATATGTTGATACTGCAGGATCCTCTCCATCGTAGATACACCAAGATTGTGAGATCAAGAATGTGATTGTGTGTGTGTGTGTGTGTGTGTGTGTGTGTGTGTGTGTGTGTGTGTGTGTAAGTCGAGATAGAGTATGGTTGAGGTTCTTCATATGCATGCCAAGATAGTAGTCACTAAAATTGAGAAGAGACCGTAGTCATGAGACTGTTATATTTCACTGTGATCATCACCAAAGATAGCAGAGGTATCTAAAGTCCTTTTTACCACAAAAATCATAGAGCAACCTAAGATTATGTGTCACTGTGCTTGCCTGAGATTTTAAAGATCTTATGCGAAGATGTCACTATTCACTGATATCATGTACCTTACTGTGCCATTGAAGTTTCATAGTGATCTGAAGTTATGTCCTCCGGTGATTACTCCAGCAGCGTATCTATAGGCGTTAGTCCATGTATGCAAGCTAGTGTGAAAATTAGTGAACCATTGCATCCTTTTATTGACCCGATGTGTCATCTATATATACTTTGAAGTTGACTTCAATATCTTTCACATCGTTTTGCTAGCAATCTTCTTCTTTGGAGGATGGTGCTTGTCTTAGAGGGCTACTTGACACTAGGTTGACACATATTCATGATCAAGAAGATCTCTTTAACATGACATTGATTCTTTGACTTTCCTAGACCTATGGAATGAGAAAGAAACTAATTCTTATTATTTACAAAAACAATATTTCTTTTACTTGTCAAGTACAAAGATCAAAATTACATCTATAAATAATGAACTTAGTTACACTTTATTCAACAGATAGCAGTACAACTTCCTCTTGGATTTCATCAAGCTTGTCTAGAAGTCAAACACAGTCTCATGCAGATACTAAAATATAACTGAAAATAAAACAAATGAAAGGAAAGAAGCGAGTGAAAGAAAATGAAAGAAAATCAAGGAAATAAAAAAGAAAAGCAAAAAAATACTTCTACTCCTAATCTAAACAAAGCATAGGCCAACTTACGTAAAGTGATACTTCCAATGAAGCCACTAGCACATTGGATGGCTTATGTAGGTGAGGTAATGGATATCAATAAATATATACATGCATACAAACAAAAAAGAAAGATAAGACACTACAAACCAGAATGTTCAAATTTTGAATGCACCCATAGAAAAGTGAGAATGAAAAGTGCCTGAAAGACACTCTGTGGATGTACCATGGTGTTCAAACACATTGCAAGTTGAAGACAAGCAGGCACAAACTTTCGAACTTTAAAAACGATCTTGCATGAAAAAAGAATAAAATTTCCATTTTGCAACAATGTCGCTACATACGACTCCTCCAATGACTGAGCGATGGGATCATGTGATACAAATGTTGGCATTATGACACAAGTTTGGCACTATGACACAGGTGTTGTCCTTGATGGCAACTCACTCAAATGGCAGATCACAATTCAGGCTCTCCTATTGAAAGAAAAATAGATATATGCAGGTTCCTCCTAACCAAGCCGCGTATACACACGAGATTGCTGATCAAAAGTCGCGTATACATATGCACGCACTTTCGTGCAAAGAAAAGCACGCACATGTGGGAAAACTTATTTTTGGTCCATGGTATTTAGTCTATTATATTTGGACCTATGGTTTTGGACCTTGGTATTGCGTCCAAAGTGTTGAACCCGGGTATTGGGTCCCTAGTATTGGTTCTAAATGGTTTTGGACCATGGTATTGAGTAAGGCCTAAGACTATAAAAGGGGAAGGAGATCATTAGTCAAAGGCATGGAATCAAGTATTGAATATATTATGAAGAGAAAGATCTAGAATCGAGTTATGGTGCATTGCTGGATTTGAACCAAGGAGGAACCTGAGCGCTAAAAGATGGATAAGTTCTATTGATGGGTTAAGACCTTAAGGCTTGAATATTAGTATCATTATGTGATTTTTTTCATCTTTATATTTGGCACATGATTAGATCTATAAATATGATAATGTGGGTATAACTAATGTCTAAATAAGTGAAAAGGGTAAATTATCTTTTTATAGATCTATATGCAGGTTCGGCACATCAGAGGCGTCTATAAACACCAATTCAGTAAGTGAAGACAGCGTATACACTGGTTGGCCTTAATACAGCTACATATATACGTAGGTTTCTACATTCTGAAGTAGCGTACGTCTCATGAAATTTGTTTTAGCTGCTTCTATTGATTACTGCAGTATTCTGGGTTTAGAATTGGTGTCTGGTTACTGTTACTGTTTTCTGGTTACAACATTTTGAGAAGTGATTGGTTGATTCAGTATTTGTTTGTACAAAGGAGATTGGTTGATGCAGATATACTTGATGTTTGATTGATGTTATTCATGGATCTAGTCTGAATATTTATGAAACATGGTCACTGGAAGAAAATATAAGGTTGTAGCCTTCTGTAGGTCAGTACCTATGTACTAGTACCTCTGCTTGTACAAGAGCTAAGAGGGTTGTAGCTCCCTTCCAAGAGAAGCTAGAGAACGAGAGAAGGTTGTAGCCTTCTGCAGGTAGTAGCTTGTGTACTGGTATAAGACTACACCAGTACAAAACCATTGTAAAAAGAAGTTTCTAATTAAAAGAAGATAGAGACGAATTGCAGCAGGTGGTTTTCACCCACATTGGGTTTCAACCTTATATCTTGTGTTCCTATGTGTGACTGCTTGTTCTGTTTTACTGTTCCTGATGGTTTATGCAGCTTTCACTAGTTGAAGTAGCATATACAAATCTAATTGTAAAATGAAAAATAGTTGAACTGATAATACTGATTCACCCCCCTCTCAGTATTATTTCCAACAATTGGTATTAGAGCAGGTCCTTCAGAAGAAGCTTGATTGCTTGAAGGAAGATCTATCATCATGAGAAACTACGAAAAAGAGGCATTGATCAGGCCACCAATTTTTGATGGGAGCAACTTCGTCTATTGGAAGGTGAGAATCACACCCTATCTTCAATCTCTTGGTACAGAAGTCTGGGATATCGTGGAAACAGGATACACATTTCCATCAGAAACTCCTATAGGTATGGCTGGTAAGAAACAGTATGAAATAAATGCAAAGGCTGTCAATACTCTATTAGGGAGTCTATCTCAATTAGAATTCGCCAAGGTTATGCAGCTCAAAACCGAAAAAGAAATATGGGACAAGATCGTTCTGAGCTATGAAGGAGATGATCAGGTAAAACGAGCAAAACTACAAACTCTCAGAATTAAATATGAAAATCTCAAAATGCACAATGATGAAAGTGTGGCTAACTATTTCCTATGTATAGATGAGATTGTTAATTGTATGAAAAACTTGGGTGAAGAAATAAAATAAGTTGTTTTGGTTGAAAAGGTTCTAATAAATTTGTCTTCTAAGAGTGAATCAAAAGTTTCTGCTGTAGAAGAAAAACAAAATCTACAAAGCATTACCATGTTACAGCTGCACAAAATCCTAACTACTTACGAAATGAGAAAAGGAGGACCATCATACAAGAGAGAAGCCACATTCAAAGCCTTAGGAAAAGGAGATTACAATGACTCAGGACATATGTCAGAAGAAGAGGAAGAATTTGTCAAGAACCTTCAACGGGGTTCTGGAAGATTCAGAGGTAAGCTACCTTTCAAATGTTTTGCTTGTGGAAGAGTCAGTCACTATGCTTCCAAGTGTCCTCATAAAGATAAGCTTGACAAAGGTAAGGAACCTGTTAGATGGAACAGAAAACAGAATATAAATAAGAAGAGCTATTATACACATGAAGACAGTGATGTATTTTCAAATAGTGATGAAGATGAACAATGCAATGATTATAGACTTTTTATGGCCTTTGAAGATGATGATTTTTTGGATGCTATAGATGAAGAAGGTCTTTATGAAGAAATTTCTAAACTTAAAATTTGTTTGGAAGAAAAGAATAAGATTATAGATACTCTGACATTCCAACTTGCTGAAAGA
>APFE030170693.1:372-15343 GCA_000404065.3 Pinus taeda | reverse complement strand
TACAAACCATAGAGTTAGCCATCTATTCAAATCATTAATCAAAATCAATAACCCTTTGAGAGAGCCCTCTCAGGCTAAGGAGGCTAAGCCTTCGTCAAAAGTCTGGTTTGAAATAGTTACTTGAAATTAACCTGGCCTGTAGCCTTCCAGTGCTTGATTTTGAGATAACACTCTGGATAGGAGAGGTGATGGATATAGGTACTATTCTAGTTCTAGTTTGAATAGACATCATTATCATCCTTATAGGAGGAATGATAGGGGATACTTGCTAGATGATTTTAAGAAAGCGAAGCCACCTACTTTTGATGGAGATGTGAAGAAGACGGAAGATGCAGAGGCTTGGATACTTGGGATGAACAAATTCTTTGAGTTGCATGAGTACACAGATAACATGAAGGTGAGAATCGCTATTTTCAGCTTGAAAAGTAAAGCAAACATTTGGTTGGAAGATGTGAAGTGGGTTAGAGACATCCATATGGATGACTTGAGATAGCATGAGTTCAAGAGGCTTTTCAGGAAGAAATACTTGTCACAAAGGTACTATGACAGTAAGGCCAAATAATTCTATGAGCTAAAGATGGGATCAATGACAGATGAAGAGTACGTGACCAAATTTCTGGAACTATTGAGGTATGTACCATATCTTAAAGATGAGAAGGCTAATTTCAGTGGATTTCCATTAGCATTTAGAGATCAAATTGAGTATGATGATCCTCGGTCACTTGAGGAAGTTATTGGGAAATTGAAGCATTTCTATGAACAGTCAAAGTGTAAGAATGAATCTCGGCAAGGATGGTACGAAAAAGACAAAGGTAAAGGTAAATGGCAGTCGAAAATAACAAGGCCTCAGAATGCAGATGGAATATAAAAAGTGGCACCACAAAAGAGGTTCAATGCAACTAGACAGGGACATGGGTCACAACAACAATAGCAACATAGAGGTGAGTGTATTGGTCGGTTGGAGTGTTGGACATGTGGAAAGGAGCATCTTAAGAGAGATATTGTCCATAGAATCAAGGTGGTAGGCCTCAGATATATAATGCGCAGGAGGCATAGAATGTTGGGGATGTTGGTCAAAGTGTTCCTCGTATTTATGCAACATTGGATAACAAACAGGCAGACCATCAAGCATCCATCATTGAGATGGATGGTAAGTTTTGTGATCAAGATATTTCTCTTTTGATTGACCTTGGATCTAGTTATAGCTATGTTAGTCCTAACTTGGTGGATTAGTGTGGTTTGAGTAAGGAATTGCATGTATAATCTTCATTAGTGTAGCTGGCTACAAGTACAAAGAAGCAAGTCCATCATTGGGTAAGAGCTTGTGCATTTGATTTACCACAGAACATATGAATGTATTACTGTTGGGATCATACAGTATGTTGTTAGACATGGATTGGTTGTATCTTCATAGAACCAAGGTAGATTGTTATGACAAAGCCATTGAGTGTGTTGATGAAAATGGGGAACCAAAAGTCTTACAGGGAAATAAGAAAGCCACATCAGTTAGGATGGTGACATCTATGCAGGCAGAGCATAGTCGTAGGAAAGGGATTATGTTATTTGCAGTGCACATTTCTAGTGACAAGGATAATGAAGTTGAGGATGCAGATGTTTTGAGAAGGTACCCAGTTCTACAGTAGTTCTAGGATGTATTTCCTAAGGACATTACAGAGTTTCCACCTCATAGGAAGTAGACTTTTCTATTGAGTTGGTGCCAGGGGCAGCTCTGACATCAAAGGCACCTTATAGGATGAGCACACCTGAGTTGATAGAGTTGAAGTCATAGTTGAAGGAAATTTTGGAAAAAGGATACATTACACCAAGTGTATCACCTTGGGGCACACTGGTATTATTCGTGAAGAATAAAAATGGTACTATCAAACTATGGATTGATTACAAGTAGTTGAACAAGGTAACAATTATGAACAAGTACCCATTTCTGAGGATTGATGACTTGTTCGACCAGTTGAAGGGAGCAGAAGTGTTCTTGGACATTGATCTGAGATCCACATATCACCAAGTACACATCAAAGAGGAGGAAAGTTACAAGACAACTTTTCGGACCAGATATGGGAACTATGAGTTTGCTGTAGTTCCTTTGGTTTGACTAATGCTCCAGCTACATTTATGTGCTTATGAATAATGTGTTTCATCCATGTTTGGATAAGTTTTTTATTGTGTTCATTGATGACATATTGGTATATTCTAAAAATGATGAAGAGAATTTCAAGCATTTAGCAGTAATGTTGAGGTTTTTGAGAGAGCATCAGTTGTATGCTAAGCTCAGTAAGTGCAGTTTCTTTTAGAATGAGGTACACTACTTGGGACATGTTGTTTCCAAGGAGAGCATTGCAGTAGATCTAGAAAAGATAAGGGCCATCATGGAGTGGGTAGCTCCTAAGAATGTGGATGAGGTGAGATCTTTCATGGGCTTGGCAGGCTGTTATAGGAGGTTTATTAGGAACTTCTCACGGATTTCTTATCCTATTACATCATTGCAGAGGAAAGGTAAGAGGTTTGAGTGGACAGAGGAGTGTGAGGCTACTTTTGAGTAGCTTAAGTAGTTTTTGACACATGCACCAGTGCTATGGATTGTAGATCTAGACTTAGTTTTTGTAGTGTGCACAAATGCTTGCAAGAGATGACTTGGGGGATTCCTTACGCAGGATGGACAGATGGTATGTTCTGAGTCACAAAAAATAAATGAGCACGAGTAGAACTACCCAACACATGATTTGGAGTTAGCATTGATCATACATGAATTAAAGATGTGGAGGCACTATCTTTTGGGCATGAGGATTTTATTAATGAGTGATCACATTGGGTTGAGGTATTTATTTGACCAGTCGAATCTGAAAACCCAGCAGGCTAGTTGGTTAGCCACAATCAGTGAGTTTGACTTCGAGATCGGATACATCAAAGGAAAGGAGAATACAGTCACATAAGCTCTTAGAAGGTGGGTACAGGTAAATCACTTAGCAACTATGAGCTCCTATGGGACAAACTTACATGATAGGATCTTACATGCAGGTCAATAAGATGTCACGTATATGGATATTGTACACAGGTTGCAGTAGAGTACTGGTACAGGTATAGGTGATAGTACAGGTACATCTACATGTGGTAGTATAGGTGGTAGTACGGGTGTAGGTGCATGGGATGTGGATTATTGTCTTATAGCGAATGGATTGGTCAGATTTAGAGACAGAATATATGTGCCAGATAGCAGTGACCTAAAGAAGCTGATCTTGAGGGAGTTTCATACGAAACCATATTCGGGTCACCCAAGGTTTCAGAATACATTCATAGAAGTGAAGAGACTTTACTATTAGACGAATCTGAAGAAGGTTGTAACAGAGTTTGTGGCTAGGTGTTTCAATTTTTAGCGTGTGAAAGCAAAGTGAAAGCACCCAGGTGGACTACTACATCCAATTGTGATTCCAGAATGGAAATGGGAGGTCATTTCCATGGACTTCATCATAGGATTATCGAGGACAGTGAGACATCATGATTCCATCATGTTTTTTGTGGATAGGTTGACAAAGGTTTCAAATTTCATTCCATTGAAGTTGACATTCTCAGCTAGTGATGTATCATAGGTATTCATTCAAGATGTGGTCAGATTGCATGGTGTTCTAAAGAAGATTGTGTCAGACATGGATGAAAAGTTCACTTCCAAGTCCTGGAAGGAGTTATTTGCAGGTTTGGGCACATAGTTGGCCTTCATTACAACTTATCATCTGTAGACAGAGAGTGTCAACAGGATATTGGAGGACACCTTGAGGATTTATGTGTTGCAACAGTAGTGGAAGTGGGCGGAGTATCTTCCCTTGGTTAAGTTTGAATACAAAAATGGTTATCAGGAGTCATTGAGGATGAGTCCTTTCGAGGCATTGTATGGACGGAGTTGTAACGCTCCCATCAACTGGAGTGATCCAGTGAACAAGGTACTTATTGGACCAAATATGTTGGTAGACATGGAATAGCAAATGTAGGTAGGCAAGAAGAATCTAAAGGCAACACAAGATAGGCACAAGAGCTATGCAGATTGGAACCAATTGTCAAAGGAATTCTAGGTTGGGGAACAGGTGTATTTGCACATCAAACCAAAGAAGATCTCCTTACAAATTGGATCTTGTGCCAAGATGGCACCACGGTTTTGTGTACACGTTAGTATTATTGAGAGGATTGAGCCAATAGCCTATCAACTTGCATTGCCTCCAACATTGAAAGTCCATGATGTTTTCCATGTGTCATTGCTTAAGGAGTGTGTTAGAGATGTTGATCATGTGATTGATTGGTCTATATTGCAGGTGTAACTAGATGGGGAATTCTAGTCAGAGCCTCAATGTATATTGTAGAAAAATATTCTCATGCTCTGGAACTGAGAAATTTAGCAAGTTAAAGTGCATTGGAATCACTTTGGGCCTGATGAAGCTACATAGGAGATGACAGATCAGATGTGGGCTATGTGTCCTTCCTTGTTTATCGGTTGAGGCAAAGTAGTTTTGGTATGGTGTTTTGGTATATGTCTTGGTATATGTTTTATGATGTTTTGGTATATGTACATATGTATATGGATGTAAATATAGCCATGAGCTAAGTTATAAAGCTCCAATAAGTGATATCGGTGTCATGTCATTATGTTGTCATGTTTTTATGTTGGTTTGCTTTTCATCAGAGTGATCGTTGTAAATACTACATCAAGATGTGTTATAAAGCTTCATGGGTAGTATGTTTGTTTTTCAGTGGTTTTGCTGAGGTATATGTGTGGTTGAACACCGAGGATGGTATCCCCCAAGGGGGAGGGTTCTGTAATAGCCCTGGTAAAAATTCCATGTAATAAAAGTTAATAAAGGCAAAAATAATAACCATGGTTGATGGGACGCTTATTCCAAGTTGAATGTTGGGCAACACATCCTAGTCGGTGTTCATTTGGTTTATTATGGCTAAATAAATTGGCAAAGGCTTTGGAAAGGAAAAATGGTAGTTTTGGCACATTTATTTATGAAAATAATGGAAATTAGGAGAAAAGGAAGGTGAAAGGTCACAGGCTGCATGTGAGGAGGAAAATGAAGGAAACTAATGGAAAATGAAGAAAATAGAGGCCTCATTAATAAAAAGGATTCTAAGGATCAATTGGCAACCTTTTTTCAGTTCAGTTTTGGAGCTCTCTCGTTATTCTCTCTCTCTCACACTCTTGGGCACTTAGATTTTTCTTGGAGCATTTTGGCATTGGATCAAGAAAGGAAAAGAAGACAAGAGGAAGAAAAGATCAAGCAGTGAAAGGCAGGGACAAGTAGTTATAGCTATATTCTTTGTAGGTATCGATTTTCATGTGTATTTTCCTTGCTATATTTGGCATGCATGGTATTGCATGTGGTTCTTTTGTGGTTATGGCATGGGTTTTTCCACGTGTAACAGCGTTTTTAGCCTAGCATTTCCTTTTCCATATAGCCATGGTGTGATGGGGTTCTCATGTTTTGGTTAAGCTAGATTTCTGGATCGATTTGAAGCTGAGTGAGGCGGATCTCCAAATGATAGAGCACATGGCCTAGTGGTCCCTGAACTAGACTATGGATCACAGTAAAGCTACTAACCTAGTGACCTCTGTGCTAGACTGTGGGTTGTGATAAAGCCAGGATTTTGTTGCCTTGGTGGGCCTAGGAATCATTGCCAATGAATGGCAAGATATACGGTAAATACAAGAGGTGGGTTTTTCTCCGTTGTGCTTAGTAATCCCAGGCTTGGGATATGCGGTAAATCCTGGAGAGTGTATCTCAGTTTAGGGCCTAGTCATCTGGATTTGGATTGCAGTAAAGCCTGAGAGGCTAGGAGATATGAAAATACCTCATGATGTAGGTGGAGAAATTCGATGGCATCCATGCTTGTTTGGCAGAGTGATCGGGTGGAGATCATGGTAAATCTTATTATGACATGTTTATTGTGTTGGCCTAGTGATCTGGGATGGATTATAGTAAAGCTTGGTTTCAATTAATGAGGGTGAGGTGGTTTAGCCTTGGGATCCCTAGCTGGTTCTTTTGGTTTTAGTCCCACATTCATGCTTGGAATATGGCACAGGGGTGAGTGACTAAAGAGAGATTTGGCTCTGCCATTCTATGGTCAGGTGGAACGTGGTAGTCCCATCCCGGGTTTGGATTTCACATCATTAATGAAAGGTTATTTCTCCTTATATTTCTATGAGTATTAAGTTGATTTATATGTGGATCATATGGTTATGATTTCATTGGTATGTCTGTTGCTATTTTATTGGTTATATATGTGTTTTATGACTGTGGCTATGTATGCCTCTCATCATGTTTTTACTTGTAAACTAACGGACAATGTATCTATGACCTAATAGATGATAATGCAACAAATGGTATGAGGGAACAATGGTTCTAAGTGATTATCATAAAATTTTGAGATCCCTATGATTAAATCTGTTGTTTACACTTGTAGATTACATATTTGTGATATGTTTGATGAAATGCATGTCATGGCTAGTAGGGGTTTGGTTAAGGGATTTTTCAAGTATTTTCTTTAGCATCATTGTTTCCCTATTATTTTACTGTTCTAAAGATGTCATGAAATTCTAGGTAGTGACATGGGCTCTGAGCCTGAAAAAGTGGCTTAAATCTCAGGGACGCTGGCATAAAACGGGACAAAATAGTCCCTAGAAATTGGCATGCCTATAGCATGAGAGCATCTAAAGCCTCTTGGATGCTAGCAAGGCTATGTCATGAGAGCGTCCAGAGGTAAAGTAACCAAAAACTTCAGTGGGACAGAGGGGCAAGCTTCCTGAAGTGTTGGGATGGTTCTCATTTGTCATGTAGCTAATGTGGAAGGTCTATATGTTGTGTTTTCTTTAATTCCATTTCCTTAAGGTCACATAGGAGATTGAATATGATCATAGTAGCTTCTCGTCTCATGTTTACCCCGGTTGGTCGGTTAATTGGGTGGATGTAGGAGGAGGGTGTTATAATGCCTCTATGAGGCTCCCACATGGAGGTTATGATGACATGGCGACATGTAATTGATCCATCTTTGAAGGGTCATAACTTTTGATCTATAATTTATATTGAGATGAAATTTATATCATTAGAATCATCTCGATGAGATGAATTCAATGATGGTTTTTATTTGAAATTTTGGAAAGTTGAAAAAAAAATTAACTCTCATTCCCATAACTATCTCTTTGGGTTGGTTTAGTAGAGTAACCACCTCCTTCTAACTCTTGTTGTGTTTTGGGGGTAGGAGGGGTGTTTTTATGGGTGGTATAAAAGCATCCAAGTTGAGCACTTGGACTGGATGTGCTCTACCATGAGAAAAAAGAAGCATGTTTGATTTATTGTGTAAATGGTTGGTTGCATGCATGGTTGATATGTTTAATTTTTATTGATGAGATAAAAATTTGTGTTGATAGAAATATTTTATTGATGATGCATGTAGTTACATTAGTGCCAACATGGTTGTTTGTTACAGTTGACCTTACTATAACAACTCTACAAAAGAAAGTTCATGGCATGATTTATTGTCATTTAATTACATTATCATGTATCTAACAATTGCATGTGAATGGAAGCACATCACACGCAGAAGAATATAAGAAGAGATAAAGAAATTAGTACAAGAATGGTACAATATAGTTCTAATCAGTCACAGTATGGGTATGAAGAAGTAAGGGCAGATGAAGAAGAGAGATGAGTTGGCCAAGGGGGAGGGGAACTCTCATGTCTGGATGGATATATTGAGAAGCTTAAAGGCTAAGATCCAAAGATTCAAATAAAATAGTGAAACGTCGATTAAGGCCCTGGAGAGGTAAGTTGAGGTGAATGTGGTTATACTGCAAATCCTCTCAAAATTTCAGAGACAAAGGAAGCATGAACTAGGAACTAGTCATAGAGGAAAGCATAAGTCTCCAGGGTTAGAAGAGAAAACAAATGGGGTAGATAGTGGCAGTTCTAGGAAGAGGCATAGAAGGGAAAGTGAGGACACTATGAGAGGAGATTCACCGTTGAGCACACTAGAAAGAAAAATGAGCACTCATGGGCATCACTCTAGTAGACATTATAGCTCTAATAATAGGAGGTATCATCACCACTTTCATCATCATCATTATCAAGCAAAAAAAAGAGACAGGGATTAAATGCCTAAAGAATTTAAGAATTCTAAACCACCCACATTTGAAAGAGAAATGAAGAAATTTGAAGATGCAAAAGCATGGTTGATTGGCCTGAAGAAATTTTTCAGAATCCATTATTATCTTGAGAACATGAAAGCAAAACTAGCATATAGTTTGAAAGGAAAATCAAACATATGGTGGGAGGATTTGAAGAATGTAAAAGGCATAACTAAATAAATATTAACATGGAGCAAGTTTGAGGGCTTCTTCAAAGACAAATATTTATCAGAAAGATATTATGACTACAAAGCAAAGAAATTATATGAGATTAAAAAGGGACAGTTGTCAGATGAAGAATACATTACTAGATTTTTGAAATTGTTGAGATATGTTCCATATGTTAAGGAGGAGAAGGAAAAAGTTTAGTGATTTATTAGTGGGTTTCATATGTCATTTAATGACTATGTATGAACCACAAACTTTGTACGATGCCATAAATAAATTAAAACATTGTTATGAACAAGCAAAGTGCAAGCTAGAATTTAAAAGTGATTAGAAAGAAAGGAGCAGCGTTAAGGATATCAAGAAATGGCCTAGGAAAACTATGGAAAAGAAAGAAGGAATGCACATAGATAGTGCAAATCAATCTCAACAGAAATTTAGTCCAGTTTCCAACGGGAGTGCGCATCAATAGGAAGAAGAGCAGTGCAGGTCTAAGAATAAAGAGCTATTGAAATGTTGGACTTGTGGGGAACTCACTGAAAGAGGGATTGCCCACACCAGAGAAATGCAGGTCCAAAAATTTATAGTGCCCAGGAAGCTTGAAGGGGGATGTGGCAGAGATTCTACCCAAAATTTACACAACAGTGAATAATTGCCAGGTAGACCACGAAGTTTCCATCATTGAGATAGAAGGTAAGTGGTGCAATTAGATTATTTATATTTTAATTGATATTGATTCTATTATAGTTGTAATAGTTCAGAGCTAGTGGAAAAATGTAAGTTTACCAAAGAGTTGCACATAGAGCCATGGTTAGTTTAGTTGGAAATAGGAATAAAGAGAAAAATCATTTATTGGGTGAAATCATGTGCATTTGAGCTTTGAAACATGCCAACAAAAACACATTTAGATTTGTTATGATTAGGTGTGTACAACATGATACTAGGAATAGGCTAGTTTTACATGCACTGAACTAAAGATGATTGTTTTGAAAAGGAAATTAAATGCCTGAATGATGTTGGAGTAAGAAAAAATTTGTAGGGTAAGCACAAGACAAATTCGGTGAGACTAACTACAGCCATGCAAGTCAAGTGTAGTTGCCGACAAGGCTACAAATTATTTTTTGTAAAAAAAGTTAGCGATGGAAAATCCAATGACAGTGTTGGGAAGGAGGAAATTGAAGTGTTATAGAAGTATATAGTGTTGCAGAGATACAGAGACGTGTTTTTCAGAGATATTTAGGACTATATCCTCACAGAGAAGTTGATTTTTCTATTGAATTAGTGCCTGGAGCATCACCAGCATCCAAGGCACCATACCGAATGAGTACGCTTAAGTTGGTTGAGTTAAAATTACAACTGAAGGAGATTCTTAACAATGGTTACATATGGCCAAGTGTGTCACCGTGGGGAGCTCTAGTATTATTTGTGAAGAAAAAGGATGGGACACTAAGACTTTGCATTGATTATAAGTAGTCAAAAAAAGTGACAATCAAGAAATGGTATCCATTACCATGAATCGATGACTTATTTGAATAGTTGATAGGTGCAGTGATCTTCTCCAAGATATATTTGAGTTATGGGTATCATCAAGTGTGCATAAAAGAGGAAGACATCCATAAAATTATTTTCTAGACAAAATATGGGAACTATGAGTTTGTAGTGGTACCCTTTGGGCTTACTAATGCCCCTCCCATTTTCACATGTTTAATGAACAATGTGTTTTGTCCTTACTTGAACAAGTTTTTGATTGTCTTTTCTGATGACATATTGGTGTACTTGAAAATTGAAGAAGAACATGAGAAGTGATGGACCTCTAAATTAGACATAAATTAAGGCCCATGCCTCTAAATTAAACATAAATTAAGGCCTATGACCATCCTTCAACACATTAAACCTCTTTTTTTTCATTATATAATGTATTTTTAACTTTAATATATTCGTTAGGAAGGTTTATGAATAATTTCATATTTGTGCCTAATATTATTTATTTTTTTGGAATATTATGAAAATATTGGGCAAATTATGAAGATTTGGAGGAGGAGATAATTTAGGGACTTTCTCCCTACTACAAGAGGATCACTATTAAATAATAAATCAAAAATATATTATGGAGGTATGGAATGGATTGTGGAACTCCAATGATTGAGAAAATCTAGGAATGTGTTCCATGTCATTTAATGCACATTCCTAATATTGGGAACCAACTCCACTAATCAAGGGATTTTGATGGGGAAAACTTCCTTCATTCTTGGGGAATGGTTCCTAATCATTTTTTATAAGTACCAAGTCGAATTTTCCTCTAGATATATATTTTTATTAGTATTATTTTGGAGAGAACTCGTATTTTTGTAGCTCCATTGTATTTTCTTGCAGGGATGTAATTGTATTTATGAAAATAATGAAGATTGGTGTTAGTTTCAGCTTCTAAATCTTTTTCTCCTCTATAGGTCTCTGGGTTTCCTTGGGCTGGGCCATCTTAGGAGCCTCATAGCCCTTTTGTATCATTTTCTTTCCTTCTTTTCACTTCTTATTCACATGCATCTCTTGTTTTTATTTCTTTCCATTTCCGCATTTAGTATTAATGATTTCTTGTTGCAGGATTGGATTAAATGGTTGATGTATGTTATTTTGCAAGGTCACAAGCATCATTTAATCCTTGGAAAATATTTGGAAGTTTATAGTAATCATTGAGATGCTTGGATTAGTCTTCTTATTCCCAAATCTAGATTATCTGGACTTCTTTTTTAGCAAAGAACAGTAAATTTATACTATTTTTTTAGCATGATAATGAGCTTCAATCAAGTTGCTTCCACTCACATTAGATCAAAAAAACATTCTAGTTCATAAAAAAAATTACCCCATTGCATTTGGACCTGATTAGGTTAGGAATTTTATAGATGTACTAGCTCACTAGTTCTTGAATTTCTATATTTTCGACTAGTAATTTGTTACTATTTTTTAGCATGGGTTAACAAATGTATTTTTGAGTGATTCCACTTGGAATAGAGACCCAAGACATCTTAGTAAATAAAAATATTTCTCCCATCCAATTTTGATTTTATTTTATTTGTCATTTGATGAATTGTAACTTCGTGTAGTAAATCTGTAACATCCTGTAGACATCATGTAGGAAATCTTGTAACGGCCTCTTTTGAGCCCGAATTGAGAAAAATCATCATTGAAGCTGGGATTAGGCCTCTACTTAACCTCCATGACATCAAGAAAATTTTAACCCTCTTCCTCCATACCTGTCTCCCGTGCCAAGGAACAAATGAGGATTAGCATTTGCATTTATAAAACAAAAAGATTAAAAAAGGAGTTATTTTATATCCACACATGCACATAACAGTTAATACTCCCTAGATCAAACTCCATGCTCAGTTAGTTTAAATCATCACATGTGATAAATAGGGTTAATTTAGGTTTCTTTTACATTTAGTTGATGATCTTTATGCAATTAGCATATGTTTCTTTCCTTGTATTTTATTTCTTGCAATAGGTTAAGGTTTCCATTTCAAGCATTTCGTTTCCTGCAATTAGTTTAGGATTTGGTTTCAATACATGCACTCATTACATCATGAAAAAAAAGGAAGGACACATTGGATATTGCACATATAGTGCCAATACCTATTAAGTTTTTATGAACCCGAGTTGATAATTAAAGTTGGTAGCCTTGGGAGTTGCAGCATTCTTGTTGCAATACCGGGGCTCATCACTTTTTGGCGTCGTTTCCAGGGAGGTGTCAAAGTATGCTTTGTTTTCTTCCATAGTTGATTCATTTCTTTTTAATTTTTTCAAAAACAAAAAATATTTACATTAGGCATATTTCATTTCCAAAATATAAGAGTGCATTGCACCAGTGTTTTCATTCAATCATAAAAACAAAAAAAATATCGAACACCAACCCACTCCCCCCCCATTTGATCACGTGGTGCTGTAAGAGCCACATCACCATTCACTTTTACAAGTAGAAGAAGAAGAGATGGAAAATAATGTAGAAGAAATAGATGGAGATGATGACAATGAGGAAGATACTCTCGGATTTCCCATTCAAGATATTGATGGTAGTGTGCACATGAAGAACATCCCTCCATCTTTTCTTCCAAAATTTCAGGGTCTAAGGTCGGAGGATCTGGAAACCTTTCTCTTTGACTTTGAAATTGTTTGTAGATCTTATGGTTACTTATTAAAAACTCAAAAACTGAGATTGTTTCTAGAAACATTGAACGATAGAGCTCTTAAATGGTTCATGAGTTTAGGGACTAATTCAATAATATCATGGAATGATATGCAAAAGATATTTCTAGAAAAATATAAAGATCATGATCTTAAGGAAGAAATATTTAGAATGAATCAAAGAGAAGATGAGAGCCTTGATGATCTAATAGAGAGATTCATGTATAATTTTAAGAGGACAAAACTTCATCGTTTAGGATCCGACACACTAAAAACCTTCTTACTTAGAACAATTAAAGATGAATGGATTGATCTCATTGATCTCATGAGTAGAGGTGATGTATACCAATTATCATTTGAAGAAATTTGTGAAACATGCAAACACATATCAAGAGGAAGGGCAAGAGTAGGTAAATCAGCATCAAGATCAGTAAGTCAAGCTAAACTTGGAAATTTGTTTCATGATTTTAAAAAAGAAATTCTTAACAATCTAACCAAACAAGTAGAAATGTTAATAATGCAAGATGAAGAAAAAGAAGATGTTTATATTTGTGTTGTCCATGTAGAATCACATGATGTTAAACATTGTCCATCATTATCAAGGTTGAAGGAAGTTTACCAAGAGGACAATGGAGCAATTCAATTTTCAATGCAAATATGTTATGTAGCTCCAAGAGGACCATGGCAGCCTGCTCAACCTATTATGATGCAAGAGCCTAATTCACAATTTCAAGGTTATGCATATCCACCTCAAAGTAATTGGAACACACCCTTTCCTTAGAAACATTGGCCATCTCAACCCCAAAACCAATTTTGGCAACAAGGTAGGCAAATAACTTTTGGGAGCCATCCACAATATCCTCAATATTTTCCTCAATGTCCTCCATACCCAACTCCATGTTATCCTTACCATTCATCTCCACCACAATCACATCCATCTCAAATATCCACTCCCACTCAACTAGCTATACCACCATTTCCAAACCCACACATTGAAGTAGCTTAGCCCATTTACAATGTTGACGTACAACACTTCCAAACATCTCCTCTTGAGATCAATGGTATTAACCATAGCTCAAGAAGAGTATTGCAAAAAATAGATTATCTTGATATCATTGAAGGACCACATCCAGAAGAAGAAGATTGAAATGAGAAGACCACATAATCAGGTGGTGGGCTCCAGTATTGCAGCAATAATGTTGCAACTCCCGGGACTCCCTTCTTTACTTTTATCAACCCGGTTGTTCGTAACAAACTTGGAAGCGACGATGCTGTATGCACAAGTACTAGCTCTTCTCACAGTTGTCACTTGGTCAACTAGCACAAGTCCGCTAGGAGCTTAAGCCAACTTCTATGAGCTCTTAGAAGAAGCTTTGTAGTTGATGAATGAAAGCTAACTCAAAGAAAGCTAACCTATTTGCGAAAAGAGATTGAAAATCTAGAGAAAAGCGTAAACCCTAGCAAACCCTAATTCTACCAGCTAGTCCTACTAATGCAAGGATGAGCATACAAACTACTGAAAGAGATGACATTACTTCTATGAAGGTAAAATACATGTTCTTAGACTACCTCTGTCCTAAGAAAACATATTTTTGTAATTTTGATTAAGTTGTCAGGTTTTATCATGCATATGCTTTCACTGTTCTTGACTGTGCAGGGGTGGATCAAGGAGGAGGAATGCTTGGAAAAGGTTGGGAAGGCTCAGAGAGGATCTAAGGAGTCCCCAACACCCTTATAGAGAGTTTCACAAAGTTTGGCTATCAAGAAACCCTCATTTCTGAGCTTCTACAGGAAGTCTGCAGGGGTTCTACAGGATGTTCAAAGATTTCTACAGGATGTTCAGAAATTTCTACAAGATGTTTAAAAAGTGGATTTTAGAGAATGGGTGAGTGAGGGAAGGTGTATGGATGGATACGTTGGTAGGATAGGGGCCTGGAGTAACCCAAAAACTAGTGGGTGGAGTGGTGAGAAGGTGTAGAAGGCTGACTTGGCTTGAAGAAGGCTAAGGCAATGATTGAGCAAGGTAGGGTTACGTGGAAGAAAAAAACAAGGATAGATGGGAGACGAGGAACCCAGCTAGGAGATGGAACAAGTGGCTCAAATGATGTTTACGTGGATGAAAGAGTGGTGGAGATGCCCTGCACGATGTATGTTCAACCGAATCAACAAAGTCTTGCAAATGATCAAAGTCATAGCTAATCTAGTCTACCTATCAAAATCATGAATGAACAATAGCTTTATTGGGAAGAAAACCATGTACATCAATTGTGCAAAGAAACATTTCAGAGCTCTAAACCCATAACTGATTTCTGCAAAGGAAAACAGTACACTAAGGATTGCATGGTCAAGCAAACTAGTGTTTTTGTTGGGGCAGCACTGTTTCTTCAATTCCAGCCCCTGATCCAATAAGGATGAGGTGAAACCGAGAGTGTGGTTGTCCCTTTT
>APFE030170691.1:0-16189 GCA_000404065.3 Pinus taeda | reverse complement strand
AGGAAGCGGGGGGGTCTTCTATAGGAAGTACGACATATCGTTCCAAAGTAGAGAAGCCTGGACTTTTCTTCATCGATTTTGGAGTTCTGAAAGAGGTAGGCTCGAAAAACGACTCTTCCATGCATGATACGATTGAAAGGTGGTGAATTAAACTGTTTTGAATAAGAGAGTATGAGACAAGTCTGCCTATGAGTCAAAAATAGTAGCTTCCTGTGTGTAGCACATAATTTCTCAGTCGGTTTTGTGTCATCCTCCACAGTTCCCGGTAAAAAATTTCTCCTGTAGAAAAGTTAAAGCACTGTGAGGGCTAACCTGTGTATGAAGAATTCAAATTTACATGGCTGTATGTGTGCTAGGGATGAAAATTGAGCTTTGTGCCTTGTCTATGGAAACCTAAGTCTTCCTTTTATACACGGACAGCCGAGTATTTGGGCAGCAAAAGTCTTGAAACCAAAGAATTGTTGTTCATTGATATCAAACAGCCAATGAATTCTTCCTTGAGTCCAGGGGGAAACCATAAACAACATTTCATTTTTTGACCAAAGCATAAGAAAAAGGGAGCACTCTCACCATGCCAGGGGGATTCATAATTCAGCATTATCCATGGTTATCATTTCAGGTTGCTATGTGAACTTAGACATGGAATTGATTCACCTCCAAAAAAGAAGTTAAGCATTCCCTATTTTCTTCTGCAGTCATTAAGTGAATGTCCCACAAAAATGAATGAAGGGATTCCAGACCAGTTGGCCCTTCATGGGCTCATCAAATTATTAGTAGAAGACGCCCTGCACACCTACACTATCCCCATATCATGGGAAATCTTCCGAAACATGTCTCGGGATGACAATGTCAGAGTTTTGGCCAAAAATATCACCCCATCCAAAAATGAGGAAAAAATAACACATTGAGAAAGGTGAGAAAACCAATGATGAAGAAATGCAAGACACTCAGGAACAGTAAGAGCAGAGAGGAAAAGGAGAAATGGGACAAATTGCTGAGACTAAAACTGTGGGAGGAACAATGGCGCAAACACCTAGGGAGAAATGACTACAGAAGAGATCAGAGACGATTAAAAAAGTCCAAAGAAAGGAGGAAACAACCAAGGCAACCAAATAGGAATTAAAAAGGGAAGACACACCAAACCAAACAGGCCGAAACAGTTTCTACAGGAAGTCTGAAAACAGTTTCTACAGGAAGTCTGGAAACAACTTCTACAGGAAGTCCGAAAGCAGTTTCTACAGGAAGCATGGAAACAGAGCAGCAAAAGGAGAAATCTCCTGAGATTCTGGCCAGGGAGGCAGCAGTGGTGCTGGCTGCCTTAAGCACAACCCCAGAGCAAAAAGGGAAGTGAAAAAGGGAGCCTTCCAAGTATTTTAAGGCAAGAAGGAGCACGTGGATAAAAACTGGCAGACCCCAGCCACAGTCAGAAGTGTCAATTGTCATTAAGGACACAACAACTAAACAAAAGGAGGAGTCTCCTTCAAAGATATCCATCACCTATGAATGAGGAAGCCAAAAACCTTCACTTGGAGAGAGAGAATTTAGATGATGGACTCAAAGATAGCTCTACAGGAAGCTGAGACAGTTCTATAGGAAGCTGAGAATTCTCTACAGAAAACTCGGGCTAAGCTAAGAGAGACCAAGAAATTGGAGGAAAAAGCGGCCAAACAATCACAGGAAGAAGGAAATACAAAGAAACATCTGATGAACAACAAAGAGAGGACAAGTTGCAGGATAAGGTTGAGGCACTAACAAAACTGCTATAAGAAAGGGAGCATGAGCAGTGGGAAGAAGTAGGGAGAAAAGCATTGTTTCATGACCGAGAAGAGGACATCACTTCAGAAGCTTGGTATGATAGAGAGGCCACCAGGGCCATCAAAGATGAAGAGATAGATTAGTTGCTCAGAGGATGAGCAACACTTTCAGTAGGGGGGTGATGATGAGCCACAAAAATGGATAATTATATGTGCTCATTTAGCCTCCTAATTCGACTTAATCCACCATTCTCATTAGTTTATTGGATGTTTTTTATTATATTTATGCTAATAGAGTGAATTGGGTTAGTCATTATGCCAACAAGTCTAATGTGTGCTTTATGCAGTCTTTTTGGTTAATTTGGAGACAAAATCAAAGGTTTAAATGAGCACTTGGCAGTCAAACTCGTGGAGAGGATTTGTAGGAAGTTCCCCCCTTCATTTATGGGCCCTTACCTCGAATTCTCCACCATCAACTCGGAGTTCAAGGGCCACCAAATCAATTACCACAAGGACAGTTGAGAAAGGGCTAGTAAAGTTGTTGTTAACTACAAGTTTTAGCAGCCGAGTTCCTAAATTTTAGGAGGGCTATTGGGGTTCTCAATTTGTATAAATAAGAAGGCTTAGGGCCTCATTTCAGTTAGTGACTTTGTAGGCAGAAGTTAGCTAGTTTGTAGTTCGGTTTTTAGTCATTTTTTAGGCAGTAGTTTAGCTCTACATTTCAGCACATTTTCAAGTTTTCCTTGTGGACAATTTTGGAATGTAACTATTCTTTTGATCAATAAAGATGAATCCAACTTTGCACCAGCTCTAATATCTCTTAGGAGACTATAGCTCTTGGGGTTGGGCCCATCTCAAGTACCCAGTACCTCCTTTGTTTACCTTTATGTGCTTTTGTTGCATTCTTAGAATAAAATTTGCTATTTAGATTTAAATTTTGTTTTGTTATTTAGATTGTGTTTGATGATTAAAAAGGCTTTTTATGTTCAGATTGGTTTGATAGGTTAATAAAAAAAAAGATCTTCAGAAAAAGGCCATCAACCACCTCTGATCTCACCTCTCCCTCAGTGGGATCATTTGCTGGGACAAAGGTGACCTTGCTGCCACCAAAAACACTATCTTTGCTCCACCATGCAATTATTAGTGTTAGATTTTCATTTGTCGAAGTTGATACCAGTTGTGGTTGCATGCTTAGGTTCATGATTGCTCAATTGCATAGTTATTTCATATGATTTCGCTGCAAATAGACTTCTGTTCATTTCCTTTGTTGTTATCTAGGGCAGATTATGTCAAAGTAATTAGGTTCTTGATTTTCCAAGTCTTCATTTGTCAAATTCGAAAAATAACTTGCAGAGCGTCTGTAATACTTCTCCATCCACCTGTACTCCATCAATCCTATCTGCTCCATCCTCCAACCTAGATTCTTGCCTCACGTTTTCCATTTGCTCACTTTGCCCTAATTCCCATATTTTTGTGCAACATTGCTCCACTCTGCCTTGAACAAATCCAACCATCCTCGCCACTCTTTACCTCTATTCCCCAATGCCTGGACTTCCTCACACCATTATCTCACCTCCATACCCACTCCATCTTTCTCCCTCCATTCATTCTCCAAAATCTCATTTCTGAGCATCCTGTAGAAAATTATAGACATCCTGTAGAAATTCTAGAACATCCTGTAGAACCCCTGCAGACTTTCTGTAGAAGCTCACGAAAGCGGTTTCTTGATAGCCAATCTCTTGAAACTCTCTGGAAGGGTGCTAGGGACCCCTTAGGCCCTCTCCAAACCTTTCCAACCTCCTGCAAGCATTTTCTCTTACTGATCCACCTCTGCACAATCAAAAACAGCTAAAGCACATGCACGATAATTCAGACAACTTATTCAAAAATACAAAAGGATGTTTTCTTCAGATAGTGATAACTTAGACACATGCATTTTACCTTCCTAGAAGTCACTAGCATCTCTTTCAATAGCTTGCATCCTCTTTTTCGCATCAGTAGGGCTAGCTGGTAAAATTAGGGTTTTCTAAGGTTTGCATTTCCTTTCAGCTTTTCAGTTTCTTTCTGCAAGTAGATTAGCTTCCTTTGTGTTAGCTTTCATCCATCAGTTAAAAAGCTTCTTTTCAGAGCTCATAGAAATTGGCTTAAGCCCCTAGTGGACTTGTGCTAGCTGACCAAGTGATAGCTGCAGCAAGAGCTAGTACTTGTGCATACAACATCGTCGCTTCCAAGTTTGTTATGAACTACCCGGTTGATAAAATTAAAGAAGGGAGTCCCAGGAGTTGCAACATTATTGCTGCAATACTGGGGCTCACCAACCTGCTCAGAACTCTCATGGTCCAAAAGATAATAGGCCTATGAAACTTTTCGTGATAATACTAAGGCACCAAGACGTGTGCCATTTGTTAATCAGTTTCCCCAAGTTCCATTATATCGACCTGACACAGTATTTCCTTACCATGCACCATTGCTTGATGCTTATGCTTTGCAAGCATCAGATACATATGTTTTTGTGTATTAGAGGCAGACCTTACTGTGAGGAATGGGTTGTGATTATCATGGAGTAGATCCAGGGCTTGAATATTTACACCGTCGGAGAATAAGAGAACGTGTTTTAAGAGCAGGATTATCTCAATGGATTAACAGGCCTTATGTGCCAAGAAAGGTTGACTACACTGATGTTGCCCTTTGTAGAGCTGAATTCACACCTCTTGGATGTTCATATCCTTCACTCTTAGAGTCATCTTAAGTGCTAGGGTCATCTTCACTATATTGGTACTGATTCGAAACTTTACAGCCGAATGCAACAATTTAGGAAAAATGCAAAATAGAGAAAAACGTCCAACTTCAAATGCACTATTTGGCCAAATGAAAATGAATTAGGAAAAAATAAAACATGGGGTTTTCGGCAGTAGGGTCAATTAGATAACCCAGAAACGGTTTTAATAAATTTGTGGCAGTTTGGGAGAATTTATCGGTTCTTTGAAGCCTCTTTTTGCGTGCCGCGTGAAGAAAAACGGATTTTAATGAACAAGTTGTGATTTAATTCGGAAAGGGGAATTCTAATTTGATTATGTGTTGGCATTTACTCCACCATGTCTTCTGCCTTTTATTTCCACTCGTTTATAACTCATTAACACCTGTTAACAGCAATCCCAATTGAAGACGGCTCTGTTTAGTGATTAACTCCATTACGTGAACCGGTTGGATATGACTCTTTTTACCTTCATTTGCAAGTAGGTAATTTAGATATCAAGTTTTTCATGTTATTTGACGTTATCTCCAGAGCCATGGCTTAACCCTGAAAAGCTACTTAGCGAGCTATCAGATTATAAGTGAAGTAATTTGATTTTGCTTTCATTTAGATATCAATTCTTCATGTTATTTGACGTTATCTCTGGAGCCATGGCTTAACCCCGAAAAGCTACTTGGCGAGCTATCGGATTATAAGTGAAGTAAATTGATCTTTCTTTCGTTAGTCTGCAATTTTTGGTTTGTTTGAGTGCAATAGTTTAGATTTTATTTCTATAATTAGATGGGTAGCAGAGACAGTGATTTCATGATCAGTATTGCATCTTTTGTTTGATTTAAGTAGCTGCATATTTACACTTTTGTTCAAGTATTGATTTGATCAATAGCATGTTTTTAGATTTTTTGAAGTGCTAAGTTTTGGAAGTTACCATAAGGGACATAAACCTTGTCTTGAAATCTCTATCCATACTTGACCTTTAATAGTATCCTTAAGAACTTAGAATATGATTTCTATTTGCATTAGACACTTTAGGAGATCAATAAGAACAAAACCCCAAAACAAGATAAAAATTATAAAACAATGAAGTAAGAAAAAATGTTAACTAAGCACATATGGTGCACCACACTTCATCAGTTTACAATACCCGGATTGATAATTTATGTAGAGCAATTTAAGGCGTTAAATTGACTAGACATATATTATTGGAATTGTTGAGATACATGCCTTATCTTAAGGAGGAGAAAGATAAGATTCAAAGATTCATCAGTGGGTTGCCGATAGTGTTCAAGGATAGAATCAAGTTTTATGAGCCTATATCATTGGAGGAATCCATCCTAAGCCTAAAGGTTTGTTATGATAAATTGAAGCACATATATGAGACTACGCAATATTGGAAAGGTAAAGAGAAGAATAAAGGAAAATGGGGTAAGAAGCGAACAAGACCTTAGGGCACAAGTAACAAAGAGAATGCAAAACTGCCTAAGAATTTCAATGCATATGATAGAAGACATGGATTTCAGTTTGAGGAGCAGAACAAGGGTGATGGCACTTTACAATGCTGGAATTGTGGAAAGGATCATCATTGAAGAGGATCTACAGTACTCATGAGGCAAAAATAGTGGGGGATGTTGGACAAAGTATTCCTCGGATTTATGTAGAATTAGTTAATAGGAAGGAGGATCACTAGACATCTATTATTGATATGGATGGTAAGATTTGTGATCAAGTTATTTCTATTTTGATTGAACCTGGATCTAATTGTTAAAAATAACAACAAAAAATCCTAATTTAATTTGTCCTTTAATTTAATTGGGAATTAAATTGTAATTATATTTTCATAGCAACTTGTAGTAGTTAACTAAGTTAAGCTGACTTAGTTGGCTCGGTAAATTCGAGTTGGTAGTCTATCCAGAGTTATGTAGAGTGATCCCTAAATTTTAGAGGCCCAGTTTGAGTTCTTATTGAGTTGTAATTATATCATTCGGTTTAACTGAGTTAAACTGAGTTAAACTAGTTCTAACTATTGGAGGAACTAGTGGGTGGTCAAGTGAATTAAGTTGGATTTAATTCACATGCAGTGATAAATTAGATAGCTGATGATTCACTCATAAATAACTCATGCATGTCAGTTTTGAGAAAGACCCAGGTGAGATTAGAGTTAAGGGACAATGCACTATAAGTTGTAAAATCACCTAAATTTCACTGATGATGCATGCAACCAGAGGAAGGCCTACGAATGGATTGCTCAGTTACTAGTGAGAAATTTCCCAATTAAATATGGGTTAATTACCAATGGAACACGACAAGGAAGTAGGGGCCTTGGTAGGTAAAACATTTGGCTAAGTATTGGCCTGAGCTATTTTGTGAAGTAGTGACATCGATTGTACTTGTGAAGAGATTGTTCGGGTTGAACAAACATTGTCTTTCGTTCTCAGATCTTCTGGTTAATGCAATATACAAATAACAAGGTTTTTAGCTGAGGATTTCCCCAGATAAATTATTGTGTTATGTGTGATTGGAATTCTTCCTTCTCTTCTTCGTCATTTCATCAATCAATTTTTGTTTTCGCTGATGAGTAGAGTAGATTCAATTCAATTGGTTTAGCATATCACAATATGCAGTTTGAATCTACAATAAAAATCTATATGGTATCGGAGCTGAAATCATTATAGAAGAGGAGAATACGAGTTTGTTGTGCAGGTGAAATTGAATTTACAATTTCATACTTCAGACTCGACAGGATGTCGTTCTATGGTTTGAGACTTGAGTATTCCCTTGAGGTAAAATCGAATTACATAGCTTCGGAGGATAGGATTGAGGTAGTATTGGAAGACAATGGGCTGAAGGAATTCATAGATCATGATATCTTTAAGCCTCCAACATCCGATGTTAAAGATATTGAAAAATGGAGAAAGTGTGTGGCAAAGGCAAGAAGGATTATCCTAGAAGGAGTTCGAGATCATATTGTCTCGAATCTCCATGGTAAGGGAACTCTATTTGCAAAGTGGAATGCATTGATAGACTTGTTTCAAAACAATAATGACCACATGAAGTTGGCATTGAAGGACAAGGTTAGAAATATCAATATGGAGAAGGGTGACTCAATTACGAAGTACGTTACCAAGTTCACCCAATGTCAGGATGAGCTTGGAAGTGGCGGGGTTACTATTGTAGAAGATGATTTGGTGAGCCTAGCACTTCTAGGACTTCCCAAGAGTTGGAACAACTACCAGGATTCAGTTAATGGGATGGAGAAGGTACTAGAGTGGGAGCGATTGTGGTCTGACTTGTTACAAGAAGAGATTTAGTGGAACCCTAGAGATGGATCCTCATCAAAGCATGATGATGAGGAGAATTTTTCCTTAGATGGAAAGGTGAAGAAAGGGAAGGGGAAGTCATCCCATTCCAAATCAAATTCCAATCAGGGCGACAAGAAGAAGGACATGTCAAAAATTAAATGTTTTCATTGTCATGAGCTGGGACACTATGCTATAAAGTTTCTTCATAAGAAGGTCGGTAAGAAGCCATTAGGAGGAGCAGCAGGTGAAGCTATTAGTTCACACATTGAACTGGATTTCACCCTCATCGCTTGCATGATGTCATCAGTGATGGGTAGTGTGTGGTACTTGGGTAGTGGGGCCTCATTCCATATGACCGACAAAAAAGAGCTCTTTAATAACTTGGAGGAGAAGGACCTCTAGATGCACATTGAGATGGGAGATTATGGGAGGTATACTACGACCAACATCGATACTGTTAGATTTCAAAGGGAGTTTGGTTCTCCCCTCACATTGAAAGATGTCAGATATGTTTTGGGTTTGAAGAAGAACTTGGTTTCTATTCTGATGTTGGAGGATCGAGGCTATGATGTGATATTTAGTAAGGGAAAGGCTTTCATTCATCACATAGTCACAGGACAGGTGAAGCAGATTAGGATTCGAGTGAAAAACCTCTACAACTTGGAGGTAGAAGACTGAGCTTCTTTGAGCACTAAAGCAGAGAAGGTGCAGAGCTGAGACATCGGTGAGTTGTGGCATAGAAGATTTGGTCACTTTCACCACATAGCCTTGAATATCATGCAACAAATCTCTACAAGACTTCCCAAAGGTACACTAGAGCACAAAGACACATGCAAAGGGTGTACATTGGGGAAGTACACCAAAGCTTCCTTTCATGAGAAAGACAATCGATCACAAGTGATCCTTGATCAAGTTCACTCAAATGTGCATGGACCGTTCTTGACAACATCCACAACCAAGCACATGTATTATGTAATATTTGTTGATGATTTTTATCATAAGTGTTTGATTTTCTTCATGTAAAAGAAAGATCAAACGTTCGCTAAATTTTTTGAATTTTCTAGGTTTTAACCCCATACAGAAATTACCTGCATATGGATTTTAAAAATAGAAAATAAACTATAGAGAGAGCATAAAACATAAAACATATATAAACATAGATTTTCCCCTTGGATCCCAAAACTGGGACTACCAGATTTCTTTTTCTCATTGTATTCCTTTCAATGTTACAATACATATATATACACGCCGAAGCATCCATAAACCCTAATCCATTAACCCTGAACTAGCACATAACCATAGTTCCCTTTATCGGATCTACAAAATACCATGGGCAAAAAACCGTCATGCCCAAAACCATGTGTGAAAACCATGCACAAAACCATAAGTAGTTCCACCCACCTAATATAGTGTCCAAAAAAATTTCCCCTGGGGTGTAGTCATGGAAAGAATATAACACACACCCAACATTCTCCCACTTGTTTTTTTCTTTCCACGGGAGGCCACAATGCATCTGCAGTATTCTTCAAAGTGTCCACCTTTACGAGAAACACCTTTTTGTCCTCAACCATATCCCTTACAATGTGATACTGAACATCAATGTGCTTTGTCTTTGAATGATAAGCAGGGTACTTTGCTAAGAAAATTGCACTATGGCTATCACAGTCTATCCTTATAACTCGATGTACTAACCCCATACTTGAACACAATTTATGCAACCAAACTGCATCCTTTGTTGCATGAGTAGCTGCAATGTATTATGCCTTTGTAGTTGAAAGTGTAACTATAGACTGTCTCTTGCTAGTCTAACTAACTACACCTCCAAACAGGTTAAATACATACCCACTTGTAGATCTTCTCTGATCCAGATCTCCAACTTAGTCTGCATCAACAAATCCATGGATGTCGAAAGCTCTATCCAATCCTGGTATTCCTTGGTAGCACAGACTATAATCACTAGTGCCACACAAATACCTAAAAACTAGCTTCACTGTTGTCCAAAGCTCCTTCCCTGGTTTTGACATAAACCTACTCAATACTCCCACTACAAGTGCAATGTCTGGTCTAGTACATACCATTTCATACATCAGGCTACTGACTACACTTACGTATGGAATATGGGACATGTTCTCTTCCTCTTCTTGTGTCTTGGGACATTGTTCAACAGATAACTTTACACCTACATGAATAGGAAACTTCACCGGTTTACTATCTTGCATATTAAACCTCTACAATATTGTCTTGACATACTTCCTCTTGTTTAACTAGATCTTCCTCTTTGCCCGATCTTGTTTAATTTCCATGACCAAAATATAGTTTGCAGCAAGAAGATCTTTCGTATCAAATTTGGAGGACAATTGGGTCTTTAATTGCTGGATAATTTCTTTGCTATTTCCAATCATCAACATATCATCCACATACAAGACCAAATAAATAACATGATCACCAATTAATTTAAAATACACACAACTATCTACTTTGCTTCTAGTGAAGCCAAGTCATTGTATATATGTATCAAATTTCTGATATCACATCCTTGGTGACTGTTTTAACCCATACAATGACATTTTGAACCTGCATAGTAGTTCTTTCTTACCCTTCACGCAAAGCCTTTAAGTTGCTTCATGTAGATATCTTCTTACAGATCCTCGTGAAGAATTGTTGTCTTCACATCCATTTGTTCTAACTCAAAATCAAAAGCATCAACAACATATAAAAGTAATCTAATAGAAGCTACCTTCATAACACGAGAAACAATATCACCAAAATCAATTCCCGGCACTTGGGAATAACCTTTTGCTACCAACCGAGCTTTGTATCTCTCCAACTTTCCTTCTACATTCATCTTCTTCTTAAACACCCATTTTCTTCCAATGGGTTTCCTTCGAGTCGACGATTCCACTAGATCCCAAGCATCATTTTTGTGCAAAGATGCCATTTCATCAACCATGGACTTTTTCTACAGTTTTCCATCCTTTGAGTCTACTACTTCCCTGACAGTTCTAGAATCATCATTAGTATTAGATAAAGAAAAATTTGAACAGAAAGCATATGGACTATACCTTTCTGACTTCCTTCTTTCTCGAACTAATCTTCTCACAACTGGAGTTTGTGGCTCTTCATCTTCTAATTCTGCTTCTGTTGTAGAGTATAATTCCTCCTCCTTTAGCTCAAACTCTATCTTCTCAGGTTCCTTTGGTAGAACTTCATGTTTAATAACATCTTTAACCTCTCTAAACACAAAATCGTGTCTGTACACAACTTTCCTTGTTTCTAGGTTCCAAAGCTTATAACCTTTTAAACCATCCTTATACCCAATAAAGCCACACCTTTCATATTTACTATCCAATTTGGTTCTTTTCTCCTTTGGAACATGTACATATGGATCACATCGAAATACCCTCAGATGTGAATGAGGGGGTTTCTTACCAGTCCATACCTCTTTTGGAGTCTTATCCTCCAAAGATGATGAAGGTGATCCGTTCACTAGGTAACATGCAGTCTCCACCACCTCTTCCCATAATTCCTATCCTAACCCAACACCACTGAGCATGCTTCTTGCCTTTTCCATCAAGGTCTTGTTCATTCTTTTTGCAACTCCATTTTGTTGAGGTGTGTATGGAGTGGTCTTCTATCGTGCTATACCACACTTCTTACAGAACTCTTCAAATTCCTTTTTGCAAAACTCTTCACCATTATCTATCCTTAGCACATTTATCTTCTCCCATGTCTAGTTTTCCACCAGAGCCTTAGATTCCTTAAACCTGTCAAAGACATAGGATTTATTCTTGAGGAAATATATCCATTTATTCCTTGAGAAGTCATCTATAAATGATACATAGTACATAGACTTACCCAGTGCTGGAACTGACATAGGTCCAAACACATCATTGTGCACAAGCTCTAATATCTGTTTCGCCCTCTTAGCACCAGAGGGGAAACTCACCTGATTCTACTTCCCATATACAAAACTTTAACAGAAATTGAAATCCAGAGAGAAATTAAACATACCTTCTACCATACCATTACCATGAATTATTCAAAGGCCCTTCTGTCCAATGTGTCCAAGCCTTTGATGCCATAACATGGTCTTTTCTCTAGAGACAAGTAGATTTTCTGCTATAATTTTAGGAACCATAGAACTATTGCACCCATCAATAACAGTGATACCCTGAAGCTTGTACAAAGCTCCAATCCAAACTCCCCGCATCAATACTAGTGCCCCTCAAACCATCTTGCAGGTATCTTTCTCGAAAATTGATTTTAAGCCTACATCGTCTAACTTGCTTATAGAAATTAGATTTCTGGCCAATGAAGGAATATGAAGAACACCCAGAAGTGTTCTAATCCTTCCACCTTGCAACTTCAAATTGAATTTTCTATGACCAAGGATTCTAGCCTTCCTCTCATCCCATAAGAAGACATCACTACCATCATATTTATCACACTCGTAGTACCATTCCCTGTGGGGAGTGAAGTGAAAGGATGCACATGAGTCAATCAACTATGCCTCATGATCTACATGTGTACTTGAAGAAGAAGCCAAGTACACATCCCCACCTTCATCTGAGGTGGTTTTCACCTCTGCAAAAGGAGCATGATCAAATCCTTTTCCTTTTTCAAGAGCTTTAGATCTATAGTCCTTTTTGAAGTTCCCTCCCTTTCCACATTTCCATCACACCTCTACAAGTTTTCTCGAAGATTTTGGTCTCCCTTTAGATTTAGATCTCCCACTCAAGGATTTATTTATTTAATTTAATTTAATTTAATTTTAATTTAATTTTATTTTTATTTAATTTATTTTTTATTTTATTTTTATTATTTATTATTATTATTATTATATTATATTATTAATTATTATTATTATTTTATTTTATATTTTTATTATTTTATTTTATTTTATTTTATTTTATTTATTTATTTATTTATTTATTTTTTTATTTTATTTTTTTGTTATGGGACCATCCTCGTACATACAAAGAATCACCATTCTGGCCCTCCATATTTTTCTGTCTCATCTCCTCCGAGACAATCACATTGCTACCTATTGCAACAACCAGACCATCCCACGAATCTGGTAGAGAACACAACAAACTGATGCACTTATCTCCATCTGAAATTTTTATATCAACAGATAACAACTGGCTTACCACAGTATTAAATGCATTCAAATTCTTTGTCACTGAGTCTCTATCCTTCATCCTCAGGTTATACAACTTTTTTCTATAGGAACAATTTATTCACCAAAGACTTAGATTGTTAAAAAGTGAAGAAGAATCACAAAGCCATATAACCATATTCACAACAAATTAACACAAAAAACTTAAACTGGTAGAAAAGGGAGAGAGCCATCATGTGGTCTCTCATGCTCATGTAATTCTATCTTATTCAAATAATTTAATAATACATTTAAATACATAAGCAAGTGATCTTAACATAGTTTGTCTATCTTAGATTGACTTGGTTGAGACAATTTCTGAACTTACACACTAAATTAGGAGAGCTAGTTGGAGAGAATCTCTCATCCAAAATAGACTCCTTAGTTTGAGGAATTCTCATGATTTTATTTATTTAATTAATAATTGGATTTATTATTGATTTTTAAGAGAGTGAGGCTAGCATTCCCCCCCTCAATGATAAATCCAAAACGAACAAGGAACCATCTTCCAAGTTCTCAAGTTGATCCTCAAAAAACATTTGCTTGAAAAACTGCCAGAGCTGGATGTTGAAGAAACTACAATATGAAGAGACCATGAGTCAGTTGCATGACTGATTCATGGTTGACAACTCCATCATGTACCAAGCCACAAAAGGATCCAACTGTCCTTTTCTTGAAAACAACATCCGATGTCCATTGACACAGTTTAATGAATGCCCACTGGCGTATTTGCTGATGATGATCGCCCACTGACTGCTTCACTGATGTTGTCGAGACTTTTAGTCTGACAACCACTTGTCAATTTCATTGACATTTCCCCCCTTTGTCAGCTGAAAGGAGAGGCAATCTTCTCCAAATTATATCTGAACTCCCCCCTGTAGGTGGAGGAGTATTTCACTGGTGTACTCCCTCGTTCACCTACATGAGAGTACCATCTTCATTTGCCTGTTGGCTGCAATACGTGTAAGTGAATTCGATTGTAAAACTTATACAATCTTCTAGCTATGGATGACCATTCCTAGGGATAAATCCATGAATAATTTATCTTCAATTTGGTTTAATGTCGTTGGTTGGAGCATTTCTCTGATGTATGATTTGACTTGCCGCAATGGCTACAAGGATGGAGATCAAAACATTGATCTTCCAGATGACCGGTTATTTGATAATGAGAAAATTTCGGCTTGTTTGCAGCTTGAGTTTGTGTGCATTTATGTTTGTCTACAACTTTAGTTTGTGTGCATTTACATCGGTCTACAAGTGGCTGAGAACTTGCTGAGGTGATTTGTTCAAGTAATCTGACACTGACGAACTGAATGGGCTTTGAATAATCATGGATATGTAGGTTGTTGTTATCTTTGACATATCCTAAGCTACGTCGATTTTGATTACTTTGAATTTCTTCCCATGGCTTGATGATGGGTTTGGAAGAAAGTTCAACTAGAACAATTTCAACACTTGAAGCTGGTTGGATGAATGAAGTCGAATGATCAGCTATCTCTGGATTAGTCAAAGACTTGGAAGCAACACGCTTCTCTTGCAACTCATTTCTCTGCAGTTGCGACTCGAGTTGAAGGAACTAAATCGTTTCATGTGCATGTTGAATATGCACTTAAATGTGAACAAGATTGGTTTTGATAATGTTTACCATGTCACCGGCTGATGATAACATTAAATTATTAGTAATTTGGGACAACTGAATGTGTGTTGCCATGTTGCCTTGCTTACTTTGAAGTTAGGCTCGCTTGTCGTAGAAGTCATGCCTGAAAAAATTGCTCACGTGAGTCGATCACTTTGCTTGAATGAAACATTATGAATGCTTTAATGAACTTTACATAGGCTCTCTTGTTGTGTGTTGAACCATTGTACTTGATTTGGTTACTTGACACGCTCGCTTGATCTTAGTGTGCTTGCTATAGACACATGCTTGTTTTGATGCTTACTTAAAGATTAGAGTCCACGCTCGTTTGAAGATGCTTGCTTGCTTGATTATGTGCTTGAACTTGCTTGATTTTTTTATGCATACTTGAATGAAATACTCACGCTTCCTTGCTTGATTGTTTTATGAACACGTTCACTTGCTTGATTGTTGTTATGAACATGCTCACTTGCTTGATTTTACTTGCTTGAAATACTTGTTGTCTTGAACTCTTATGTGATTACTGCACTTAGTGATGCACTGAATGTGCTAAAAAAAATGATGGGTGTCGAACACTGTCGAAAATGCACCCAAATGATAAATGTTCAAGTGACAACTGACTTGACTTAATGTATGCACTGTAACAAATCAAATGAGGGTGTCGGTTACAACTGAAAATGCACCTGTACAATTCAAAAAAAAATTATCTACAAGTGATACAAAAAGTGTTGATGATGTTGATGTCGTTAGGCTTGAAGTGCTTGATTTGTAGCGTCCTTAACTTGATGGCGTGCATTAGTTGTTGTGAAATGTTGTTGTAGAATATTACTTTTATCAAGTCGATGATGTAACACTTTGTGCTGATGAACTTAATTGATTATGGGAGATTTGATTTCAGGAGCTTGATCAATGACTTGTATATGTAAACTTTCTTATGTGGATGTAGTTGTTTTGTTTAAGCATAATAAAGAGAGTGTTTTACAAATTCGACTCAAATCATGCAAGCACATTCATGACACATAGCGTACCTATGATCCCCTTATTCAATTTCGGGTGGATCTAGGACACGATCACCACAAAAAGAGATGTTTTTATTAACCTTCAATACTGAAAATTCCTTGGCATCAAATTGTCTTCAAAAACTAACTCTAAAACAATGATAATGCCATGCTCTAGCCTCAAAGTTAACTTTGTTTTACCTCTCTTTCACATCAACCCTCACTTTTCTCACTTGTCATTGTGACTTCTCAATTACAATTTAACTTTTACTTTGACTTTGAAATGAATTTAAGCTACCTCAAAGTAAAATACTACTTTTGGATTTCAACAATAAGCTGCCCTTATTACTCCATTAACTTTATCATGATTGCAAATCTTTTAAAAAAACTTTCATAACCTTATCACTCCACTTAAAAATAATGGCAGAAGTGTCCTCAGACACATAATTTTATTAATCAGGAAAAAACAATTACATAATTAATTTTGCAAGAGTTTACACCCGAACAACCAAACACTCTTGCAATGAGATATTTATAAGCTCCATGTCCTAACTACCTCTAATTATGGATCACTTATTAAATAACAAGTGTC
>APFE030170677.1:0-13039 GCA_000404065.3 Pinus taeda | reverse complement strand
CCACCTTCAAGTTTGGATAATCATTTGTAAGTGTGAAGTTTTTACGATATTTTCTTTAATTTTCGGTTTTCAAATCTAAGACACATAACAATAGGCTACTATTAGCATGATCAAATCTATATACTTAATTGATGCATAATATCGATAAGTAATTAAACCTTTATGCACACAATTCCTTTTATTGTGTGTACTTTATTATATAATTTCTAAGTATTTGATACATAACCCAATTTTAAACCATGTTTGATACATAACCCAAGCTTGCAATTTAAAAATGATTAATGGAGTTAAATAACTCATTCATGTTTGTGTTGTAAAAATATTTGATAGAATTTACTTACTATCCTTAATATAGATTCAAGTTAAAATTTTATTGAATTTATTAAATATTGATAAGAGTAAAAAAATCTAAATATAAGCTAATTAATCTTTTAAAATAATCTAAAAATAATATAATTTAAATTATTTTCATACTAAATTTTATAATTTTCAATATTATTATGCAAATTATTTACAATAATTATTTTTCAAGCAACAATATAATTTTTTACTTTAAGGTATAAAAACACCTCACTTCTTTCACAAAGAGGTTAATTAGTTTGTTGTAAGTTCCTTATAAGTCTTATTTGCTACCAAATTTAGCACTCTTCTCCCAATACATAGATTAACTTCTATTGTTTATTTTTCATAGAATTTATCAATTTATAAGTAAACCTAGATCCATCTTAATGTCGAATCTATCAATTGCAGAGAGGGATCAAATCTCTCAAGGCGAAAACCTCTTTTTTAATGAAAAACTTGAAGAAAGACTTGCACCTCGAGAGATTTAACCCCTCCTGAGACTTATCAGATCTATAATTAAGATGTATCTAGGTTGGTTTTAATTGTGTGTGGTCACACAAAATTTGTTGAACATATAATTATTTTAGTCATTTTAAATATGCTCAATATGTATAAGATTAATGCGGTCATTTCAATTTTAAATTTACTTATTTACCTCAGTTTTTTGAGATGATAGAGGCTCTTAATAATTAGAATGATGAAAATTGTTGAAATAAAAATTTGGAATGGAAAGTGAAAATGTAACATTGTTGAATGATAGATAATGTGAATAATAAGAATGTAGTAAATTACAAATAGTCTTCATTGTGATCATTCTTAAGCTATTTTCTTCTATTGTTCTTATTGTCACACATCTTACCTTTACCATCTTTTCATGTCAATCATGTGAACATGACAGTTGAAATTATAGACCATTCAAAGCTTTAACTTGAGCTATTGTAGTAAACATCATACCTTGTTTCTCTTGCTCTCCAATATTAATAGTAGTTTTCTCCAATGTGAACCATTGTGACTTATGGAGTGTTGAACCCCAAGTAAGTTTCAATGGTAGTCATTTTCTATTACCTTTTTGAATGCAAGATGAATAACAATGTTGAATGATGGAAAATGTGAATAATAAGAAGGTAGTCAATGAAAAACAGTTTATATTTTCAAGAAGCAAACATTTTAGGCAAGTGAACATTTTATTTAAATGAAAATTCAAGTATTTTATTTATGGATGAATTACTGTAACATAGAAATCAATGCATGTCATTAATAAATTTTTTGTGCTTACATTGAAATCAACACACATGATTAATGTAATTACTTTGAAATTAATGTACATGATGCATATAGTTACATCGGATGAAAATCCAACATCTACAATGGAATCAATGCATCTAGTGCAAATAATCAAATAAGATTAGAAATCAACATATACACTAAAATTGATGCATCTAGTGCAAGAAATCAAATAGGATTAAAAGTCAACATCTACACTGAAATCATTGTATATAATGGAAGAAACCAAATCGGATTAGAAATCAACATCCACCGAAAATAATGCATCTAGTGCCAGCAATTGAGTAGGATTAGGAATCAACATCTACACTAAAATCAATGCATCTAGTTCAGGCAACCAAATAGGATTAGAAATCAACAAATACATTAAAATCAATGCATCTAGTGTAATCAATCAAATAGGATCAAGAATCAACATCTACAGCAAAATCAATGCGTAGATATTTAAAGAAAAAACCAAAAATATTCATGGCTTTCTAAATCCAACTTCTTTTACTTTTTATAAAGGCCTTACTTCCTCTTCCTTTATGGTTAATAATGTTCAACATTATATAATACTATATAATATATGTATTTATCGTTGTGTGTTTCTTTCTTCTTCCCTCTTTCTCTCCCCTCCATCTTTGTGTTCATCTCTGTGTGTGTTTGTGTGTGCACCCCTGCCACCTATATTTATATCTTCCTCCATCTCTCCTTCTTGTCTCTCTATCTCACAACCCCAAACACACACACTCTCTCTTTCCCTATATAGATATATCTACGTCCCTCACTCTCTTCGTCTCTCACTTCTTCCCTCTCTCCCTATCCATATATATCTCTGTCTCATTTTGTCTCTCTATATCAACCCCAAAACATTCACACTCTTTCTCCGTATGTATCTCTCTCTCTCTCCCTCCCTCTCCCTCTCCCTAATTATCTCTTCACCTTCTCTTTATCTCTATAATTCTCTCCCTCCCACTCTCATCTCTCCCTCACTCTCTTTCCATCTCTCACTTGTCACTACGTCTCTCTATCTCCACCTTTCTCTCTTGATGTATTTCACCTTCCTTCCCTGTATACCCCCCATCAACTCTCTCTCTCTCTCCCTCCCTCTCTCCTTCTCTCTGTCAATTTCTCTCTCTTTTCCTTCCTCTCTCTCCCTTCTCTGCCACCTCTCTCTCTCTCTCTCCCCTCTCCAAGTATATCACTATCTCAAACTCTATCACTGTCTCCCTTTTAATCTACCACTCTCTCCCCCCTTCATCTTATGTCTCCCTCTCTCTCCTCTCTTTTTCTTTCTCTTCATTCCTCTCCATCTCTCCTTTGTCACTTCCTCTCTCTCCACCTCTAACTCTTTATGTATTTAGTCTTTCTTCTCCCCCCTTAAAACTCCATATCTCTATCCCTACATCTCTTCCTATCTCTCTCATGTCCTCTCTCTCTTACTCTCTCTCCCTTTCTCTCCCACCTCTCCCTGTCTATCACCACATCACTCTCTCATTTTTCCCTCCAAATATATCACTATCTCCCTCCCTCTCTCCTTCTCTTTCACCCCTCCATCTCTTCCCCTTCTCTCCCTCTCCCTATCATATCCTTCTCTTGTCTTCCCTCCTCTCCTCTCTCCCTTACTCTCTCTCCATCTCTCTCTTGTCACTCCCTCTCTCTACCTCTATCTCTCTATGTATTTGTTCTTCCATCCCCCCTACCAACTTCATCTCTCTCTCTATCCCCCTCTCCTTCTCTCCCTCCCCTACTCTCTCTCCCTCTCTCGCAGACCTCCCCCTCTCTCTCTCTCCTCCCCACTGCTCTCTCTCTCTCTCTCTCTCTCTCTCTCCTCCCCATCACTCTCTCTCTTTCTCTCCCCCTGAATCATCCAAATATGTCAGTATCTCCCTCCCTCTCGTGTATATCCATATGATTGAAATTATCACTCTGTGTAATTGATCTAAAAATGGGGCACTTAGGCTTCTTTTCTAACTTACAAGAACCTCTCCCACTTCCAAAGCTCTAAATATTCCCAAGTCTTCATGAACAACCAATGCAGAATTAAAAATGCTTGAAAATATAGGTGTATTCTTGTGTTTATTTTTAGCTTTTAAGTGCTGTAATTACTGTTGCTTACGCTAATATTTTAAATACAAAGAACAATAAATAATGCAGCAAGTAAAGCACACACATAACAACAATTTAATTAGGAGTTCACCCACAACTCTTGGGCTACATCTCCGTGAGCTCTAGTCAACTCAACTAGGCTCTATGGGATTATGGTCTGAGTTCTTTTTACAAGCTCTTTGGCTCAACTCCACTAGTTCACAGAGACTTCAGTGGGCTTAGAACACCATCTTCTCCTTGGTTTTGAAGCTCTCAGCTTTCTGGCTCTAGCTCTTACTCTGGCTCTTGGCTATGGCTCAGGCTCTGGCTCTGGCTGTTAGCTCTGACTCTAGCTCTGGCTCTGGTTTTGGCTCTTGGCTCTCGCTCTAACTCTTGCTCTGACTCTTCGCTTTGGTTGTGGCTCGAGACTCTCTACTTTGGCTTCTCTAAGCTCTTTCTCTCGGCCTCTGCATGCCTCTGTGAGTCACTCGACCTCTAAGAAACTCTAGCAACCTTCAGCAACAATACACTACTACCAATTGAGCTCTCTGGCTTTTCACTCGACCTCTGAGTGACTACAAAGACTCTCTGTGTGCTCAGCTCTTGCACGCTATTCACTCAGCCTGCTCTCCCCCCAATTAATTGAGCTCTTTGGCTTCTTTGAGGTAGTCTTCTAGCTCTGCGACTTCCACAACTGGTTCCTCTACGCATAATCATTCTCTATGGCCCTTTATATTTCAGCCACAGTATGCTAAAATCAATTCTCCGAGCATTAGAAATCATTGCTAAACACCCTCAGGGATGGATGCCACCTATTTTGTAATGGAAGGGTGCATTAGGCTTGTGAAATCCCTGAAACAACCGCTTTCTTTTAACACAGAGAATGCACTAACACAGGAAAAATCCATGGAGAACACTATTCCCTGGACTTCAAACGTCCTTAATTCCAGTCTATACTCCTGTCAGGTTTGCCCACAAGTCGTTGCCGGAAGTCACAAATGGCTTGTCCCTTTGTATTTTAGAAATACATTAAAATGCAGAAATGGTGTATGGCGGATTTGAAATAATATTCATTTTCATTTCAGAACTCCATCAGGTCTGGCTAATTGTGTCGCGCGTATATATATATATATATCTATAGTTGCTCCTTTTTGTAGCTCTGATTGCAATCTGCTGATATCGGCGATCGCAATATCGCATCGCTCAGGGTCTTGCCTTTGCCTTGTGCTCACTGCTTACCTCTGATCCGACCCATCGATTCGAACATCGTAGGTCGCTGATCAGGGGTGCCTTCCACCTGACTTTAAGTCGTGGCCTCATGTGATGCAATTTTTCCTTATAAGCATCTTTTACCCATTTTTAAAGGACTTTTGCCTCTTTTCCCAAAGAACAAAGGGGAACCTCTTTTTGTGATAACTTCTCCATCTGAAGTCTGTTTTCGACCATTTAAGTTGCATTGGATTTAGAATGAAGGGATCTCTGGAATGAGAATATTTCTGAGAGGAACCTATGACTTTCATTTTCCTCCGATTTACAAAGGATTTGTGCCATTTGGCACCTTTTACCTCTTATATGATGTCTTTTAGACTTAGAGGTTTATCTAGGATCAATTTTTGGATCACGTCTTCCCACTAAAAGAAATTTTGGTCTTCAAAAGACTGATATACTGATCTGAATAGTAATTGAGAGTGACTCACCCTCTTCTTTTAGCCTCCCTACACTTGCCTTTGCATGGTGTCTCTAAATCAAAGTTTCTAACCACTTCCCCTCCTTGGATGGGCTGGTCTTCCTAGGAAGAACTGTCTTCCTCCTTCCCTTTCAGCAGAGCTTCTGCTGAACTGGTCATAGAAGGTGGTTTGGACTTCTTTGCCTTGATCATTGATCCAAGGTGGATCAAACAAATGTGAAGTACATCTGCTCCACAAAACTTTCATTTGTGCCTACTGGACAAGCTATCAACAACAACTGTTAACAACATCATAAACACAAAAAATGACTGGATGGCCTAAACTCCCGCTTCAACAAAAGAAATAGATTTCACATCTTGTGAACACCTCCATGTCTTACATTTTCATACAAATGATGGACTAGATAACAAGCCCACAAAACATGCCTTTAAAAAAAATGACCCTTCAAGTCAAGCATGTAGAAAAAGACCATTAGGACTCTCTTTCCAAAGATGAAACACTTCATCATTATCTCTGTTTGGAGACCAAGTTAACTTCTCCCAAGTCAACATGGCATCACATGCATGTCAAAGCAATCAACCCTGGAAGTTAATTACACATACATGTTCAAAAAAAAGGAAATCATCAACATCCCTGTGTTCATGCATCTCATGCTTATGCATGCATTTCATCCTTCAACTTTTACTTAAGCACACTGTACTTTCGAAGCTGAAATCAAATATAATGTAGATGCATCAATAGACATGTAATCTTAATTGGATAAGAACTCTAATCATTCCTTACCAATCCCTTCCAAAGTCACTACCTTTGTTTGCACATCAAAATCATCATGTGAATCATTTTGAGACACATCATTCATTGAATCTTCACTTCCATTTCTGCGATTTTCTCTTTCCACTTTCTTCAGCTTTTGTGGAAGCATTGCTGGATTTAGAGTCCAACATTTTGCAGCAAGATGTCCTTGCTTATGGAAGTAAGTGAACTGCATGTGCATCCTCTTGACAACATGATTTTCCTTGTCCAATGGAGCTTTGGCTTCTTGCTTCTTTTCCTTCTTCTGCTTCCTGTATGTGGTCATTCTCTTCCAACATGTAGAAACATTATGGTTATGCAAACCACAAAAGGAACAAGCAATTCTTTTCCCATACATATGTGGAAATTTATCATGCTTTGCATAGTCAGAAGGAAAATGTTTAGAACCAGATTTATACCTTTCTCTTTCACCTTTATTGCCTTCATGAGGAGGTGAAGCAAATGAAGAAGTGGCTCCCTTTGGAACACCATCAATCTCTTCAGGGCTGTTAGAGTCTCCCCAAATCTCTGGCTGAAGTGTGTGCCTCTGAATACTTGTGTCCTGCAAATGATGTTTCAAGCTATTGTATTCCTCCTTAATACAATATTCACACTCTTGTGGTAGAAGACTTGATATGAAACTCCTTCTTGGAGTTGTTTCAATGGCCTTCATGGTAGCTTTGGAACTTCCTCCATAAGACTATCCATACTTCTGAAGTCTCAAACAATATTCAGTCTACAAAAAAGCATACAATCAACCTCTGACTGTTTAAACACCTTTCAGACAAGCGATCTCTGCTCTGTCAATCAAGCATTCTAATTTGATACCACTTACTTTGGTATAACTAGCTTTGACATTACCTTCCTGGAGGTGGGGTTAATCAATCTCGAGCTTTGATGCCACCTGATCTGAAAATGGGGCACTTAGGCTTCTTGTCTATCTTACAAGAACCTCTCCCACTTCCAAAGCTTTAAATATTCCGAAGTCTTCATGATTAGCCAATGCAGAATTAAAAATGCTTGAAAATATAGGTGTATGATTGTGTTTATTTTTTACTGTTAAGTGTTGTAATTATTGTTGCTTATGATGATATTCTAAATACAAAGAATAGTAAATAATGCAGCAAGTAAAGGACACACATAACAACAATTTAATTAGGATTTCTCCCACAACACTTGGGCTACATCTCCGTGAGCTCTAGTCAACTCAACTAGTTTCTTTGGGATTGTGGTCTGAGTTATTTTTACAAGCTTTTTGGCTCAACTCCATTGGTTCACACTAACTTCAGTGGGCTTAGAACACCATCTTCTCTGGGCTGGCTCTAAAGCTCTCGGCTTTCTGGCTCTAGCTCTAGCTCTGGCTCTTGGCTCTGGCTTCAGCTCTAGCTCTTAGCTCTGACTCAAGTTCTATCTATTTGGATTTACCTCCAGTTTTGGCTCTCAGCTCTTGCTCTGGCTCTCACTCTGGGTCTTCGGCTCTGGTTGTGCCTTGAGGCTATCTACTTTGGCTTCTCTGAGCTCTTTCTCTCAAGCTCTTCATGTCTCTCTGAGTCACTCGACCTCCAAGCAACTCTAACAACCTTCAACAACAATACGCTGTTGTCAATTGAGCTCTTTGGCTTTTCACTCGACCTCCGAGTGGCTTCAAAGACTCTTTGCGCACTTAGCTCTTGCTCATTGTTCGCTCAACCTACTCTCCCCCCATCAATTGAGCTCTTTGGCTTCTTTGAGGTAGTCTTCCAGCTCTGCAGCTTCCACAACCATTTTCTCTACGCATAATCATTCTTTGCGGCCATCTGTCTTTGAGGCACAGTCTGCTCAAATCCCTCCTCTGAGTGTTAGAAATCATTGCTAAACATCCTGAGGGATGGATTCCACTTATTCTGTAACAGAAGGGTGCATCACGCTTGTGAAATCCCTAAAACGACCGCTTTCTGTTAACATGAAGAATGCACTAACACGGGAAAATATGTAGAGAACACTATTCCCGAGACATCAAATGTCCTTAATTTCGGTCTATACTCCTATCGGGTCTGCCCACAAATCGTTATCAGAAGTCACAAATGGCCTGTCCCTTTGTATTTTACAAATACTTTAAAATGAATAAATGGCTTGTGGCGCATTTGAAATAATATTAATTTTCATTTAGGAACTCCATCGGGTCTAGCTAATTGCATCGCGCATATATATGTCTATAGTTGCTACTCTGTGTAGCTCCAATTACGATCCCCCGATATCGGTGATCGCAATGTCACATCGCCCGGAGTCCTGCCTTTGCCTTGTGGTCACTGCCTGCATCCGATTGGACCCGTCGATCCAATCATCAGAGGTTGCTGATTGGGGTTGCCTTCCGCCCGACTTTAAGTCTTGGCCTCATGCCATGTGATTTTTCCTTATAAGAGTCTTTTTCCCATTTTTAGAGAATTTTTTCCTGTTTTCCCAAAGAACAAAGGGGAACTTGTTTTTGTGATAAATTCTCCATTTGAAGTCCATTTTCGCCCATTTAAGATGCGTTGGATTCAGAATGAAGGGATATCTGCAATGAGATTATTTCTAAGAGAATCCTGTGAATTTCATTTTCCTCTAATTTACAAAGTATTTGTGTCATTTGGCACCTTTACCTCTTATATGAAGTTTTTTAGACTTAGAGGTTTATCCAGGATCCATTTTGGATCAGTAATCAATGATATATGTAAGGTTTAATATATTCTACTTTTATTTTATTTATTGTGAAATGAGTTATAATTATTAGGCATGTGCTATTGATAAACCATGGTATTGTAACAAAATCTATTTACAAGTTGATAATATCCATGGTTAATAATCGTGTTATATTGTAATTTTATTGTAACTATTAGTTTTTGTATGTTTATTAACTAAATTTGAATATGGTTATGGAATCATTATTAACCCCTCCTAAGGGGGCACTCTACTAATCAATTTACATTTTGATCGCTACAAGGTTAGCATTGACTAATGCAAATTATAGTGTTTAACTTCAAAAAATAAATATTTAATTTTCAATATGATTTAAAAAAAGCAAACACTATTTTTCAAACATTTGATTGGACCATAATTTGAAGGTCTTATTGCACCCTTTTCACAATATAATGTCATGTGGATAACTTCCTTACATAGTTTATTCCATAATTTATGGATATGTTTGCAATATTAATGCATGATTTTTAGATATTTATGTAGTGATTTTTTATTCACCATTCAAAACTAAAATCCTTGAGTATAGCTTATACTCGGGTATTACTAAATTGTAAATGTGTAGAATTACTAGTGGTTACTACCCACCAAAATTTATGCAAGTTCTTAGGTCTGCAATTTACTAATCCACTTGGCATCTAAATTTATTAGTTCATGCCAAAGCAAGTTATAAATGTTGAATTTAGGCTTATGTGATCCATGTCAAAGGTTGCGAAGTTTCATCACCCGAAATTTAGGGAAGCCATTGAGATTGAAAAAAGCCCCAACAATCTCAATAGAGATGACAGCTAGAAAATTAGCAGTTGTTGGATCCCTTCCCTTTCTTCCTAGCCATTTTCCCTAGCCTCACCGCTTGTGTTGTTCTTTTCTGTGGAGTATTCTTTGGTTTTCCCCCTCATCTTCTGGATCGTTGGTGTTTCCTTTTTTATCGTCTCTTTAATTTTGATGCTTTTTAATATCTCTTGCACTCCTTCTCAATTAATAATAAGAACAAATTGTTTGTGTAAGGAATAAAAATCATTTTTTTTATCAAAATAAATATTTTGTACCTAAATATTGATGAAGGAATTTTAAGATGTGAAATCTTTATCTTAACAATCTTTTGGATAGAATTAAATAAGATTAATAATTAATTAACTAACCAATTAAAATAATTTTTTTCTTTCTCATTAGTTCCTCATTGGTTTTAGTTATCTTTAGGGAAATTTGCCACATCTTCTATTCCTTAAATTTATTAGAAGGTCCATTATTTAACTAACTTAAGAAGTTATCCTTTTAATAGTTTATTATTATTATTATTAGTATATATTATGATTAAGTTTTTATATCAAGTAGGTAGTTTAAGTTTATATTTAATAGCTTAATGATTTAAGTTATATTAATTAAATCAAAAATAATAATTTATAATACAAACAGTTACTTTTGGGGTAAACAACTATAACAAAACAACTAACAATTAATTGCTAACTATGTAATTATATAACTTAATATAAGTCTTTTGATAACTAATCGATTCATATTAATTAAATACGTACATTACCTTATTTAAATAAGATAATAGATATAAAATTAACTTACTAACTAATTAACTAATTATATATTTTTTCCTGTTCCTATTCTTGATTTTGTCGAGTTAGCCATTTCCTAGTCAAATATAGGCGTTGATCAAGTCTAGGTGCCCAGTCGAATATAGGAGTTTCCTAGTCAAATATATCCATTGGATGATCTACTTTATTTATTTAACTTGCAGCCAAGATCTAGTTCTTCAACTTGTCCTTACGATGAACCACACTCGCTCATCCGAAACTGGTCGACAAATGTATTCTAATGTGATTAATGCTGAAAAATCTTCTCAACAAGTTATAATTATTATGCAAATTTTCCGAAAGCATAATTTCTAACTTGAGTTAAGGGACAAATTGCACTACAAAACAAAATTACAATATAACAAATGAAATTTTATTACTTTTAACTTTTCATTATTAATTAAACCAATATTTAAATGTACACTCATGGATATTACAACATCTTACCATAATCTATACATTACCTTTACCTTTAGCTTTTTGTAATTTTTTAATTCAACCTATCTATAAATATTAAAGATTAATTACTTACAAATATTTACCTATATATAACTGTTTTACATGTTTCCCTGAGTTGTGAAACACCTCTTAGAGCAAAGGTAGAATCATAACCCTCTTTGTCATTGCTCCTCGACACCTCTTGCATTGACCTTATGTTTGAGAAAATTCATCGCAAAAAATTGTGTTCTATCAACTTGTGACTTCGTGTTGGGCTTGCAAATAATTTGACGAATAGAAAAAATTGTCATATGATTTTATAATTTTAGGTCAGACATCAATTTGTTGCTGAAGAGTCAAATGTGAATGAAGTAATTGGAATTTGAAGTAATGGAGGGTGGACCAAAGGGACGCACATGCGAGCACATGAGTCATGACAACTCCCCTTATTATTATTATCATTTTTTCCGATTTTTTTTCCTCCAGCCACTTGCATATAACGATTCTCACGAGTATGACAACTCCCCTGATTATTATTATTATTCATACTACTTCACTACCCACTACTTGCATATAACGACCCTACAATCCATACGTCCTTAATTTTAACAGGGCTGTTCGTGGCGCTCTTTTTTTTCGCACCAGTACCTCATACAATGCAATTATCCCCATTAGTCTACATGAATTTGTGTTTTGAGTATTTATAACTATTAATTTCATTGCGGTGCGGTGTCAGACTCACAGAACCTTTCGACTTTTCACGCATCTCAATTCAACCAATCAAGGCGTTCGATTGTTTTTTCATAGTGATAACGAAATGAATGTTGAATGTGTAATTTCAACCGCGCGCGGGCAAAATATTTAATGCACCTCAATACCACCCAGCAAAACCACGAGCCACGTGGAGGCATATCGCAATGGGTGTGGTAAAAAGGGGTTTTTGTCAGAGGGCCTTCGAACAACCTAACCAGCTGCCACGCGTCGGGTGTACGAACCCAAAACCACTTTCCCCGGACGACAAAGGTCGTTTGTTTTGTCAGAGGTTGGTGAGCGAATTGCGTCCGATCAGGTCGACGGACAAGGATTTCATTCAACCTGCCCGAACTTTAATTTTACTTTTACGGCACGTTTTATTTAATGTTATAAGTGAAGGTGTCATTAACTTAGGTAAAGAATTTAATATTTTCTTACGGCGAGTTAATATGGAGTATGGGCGGAAACCATAGTGTAAGTTTTTTATTATTATTTTTTGGCATATGTTTTTAATAGGAGCGTTGACTCCATGTGTTATGTAATTTTATTATTACACACGGGGATTTTGCACATGGTGAGAAGAAAAAACGGGGCTCCGCAGCAGCCAATGAAAACCAAGGATTTTTATGCAGCAGCAGTGAAAAGATTTTCTTTGTCTTTGTAATGTAAAAAAGAAAAGTTTGCATAGCAGTGCAGGAGGAGAAGTGAATGAAAAACCAGTGGCTTGTTTTGTTCCAAATCCATGAATTGTTTCACACAGGTGAAAAGGTAAATCAGTAACTCCCTGTAATTTTGTTTTCACACAGCAGTGAATGTAAATGAAATATTTACACACAGTGGTGTAAAATTTCATAGGAGGCAGAGTAATTTCTTTTGTGAAAATGTCTTAGTGAATCCCTCTCAGCATAGAGGATGAATATGAAATGTTTTTTGTTTAATGAATGGAAATTTTATGGTGGTGAAATACTCTGTCCTGTGTAATTGTTTTTAAAAAGACTTCTCTGTGTAAAAGATCTTGGAGCAAAGCAAACAGAGCATTGCCTCTGTGTTTTATATTTTATGGTTTTGGTATTTATCCATCTCAAAGAAGCAAAAACACCCAACAGTGGTATCAGAGCAGGCTTAGGCTCTTTGTAGGTGACAAAGAAGCTGAAGGGAGAAGTCTTTTGGTTACAGCAGTCAGCTGTTTTAAATATACAGTCAAGGAATGGCCAGCACAAGCACTGGTATGGGTATGTTTAACACCCAGCTCCCACAGTTCAATGGGAAGAACTATGACTACTGGGCAATAACTATGAAAGCCCTGTTTGCCTGTCAAGATTTATGGGAATTAGTTCAAGATGGGTTTGATGAACCAACAGATGATAATGA
>APFE030170664.1:0-14240 GCA_000404065.3 Pinus taeda | reverse complement strand
AGAGTGCATCTTTGAGCTTCTCTTCCCAATTCTTCCTGTTCATTGCAACAATTTTAGTAATGATGTCTTCCAAAGTTTTGTTTGTGGATGGTAAGGTGTGCTTCTCCTATGCTTGATTTGGTATTTGTCTGTGATGTCCTTTACTAACTTTGAGGTGAATTGGGTACCTTGATCAGTCACTATCTCCCTTGGCACTCCATACTTGACAAAAATCTCTTCAAAAACAAAATTTACAACTGTGTGTTTGGTGGCTCTAACCAGTGCTTTTGCTTAAGCCCACTTTGTGACATAATCAGTACATACTAAGATGTACTTCTTACCGTTGGAGGTTGGGTTAATGGGTCCTATGAAGTCTAGAGCCCATTTTTCAAATGGCTCTAGGTGAACTTGGGGCTGAAGAGGCATCTCGTCTGTAGCTGTCGACCTGCCCATTCTTTGGCAGCTGTCACAACTCTTTACATACTTCTTGGCATCCTTGAAAATGGATGGCCAGTAGTATCCAAGAGTTAGAACTTTGAATGATGTCCGCTTAGTTGCAAAATGCCCACCACATGGTTCATCATGGCAAGATTTTAAAATATCAACTACCTCATCATTTCTTACACGTCTTCTAATGACCATGTCATAACCAGTGTAAAATAGATTGCCATTGAGCCATGAATATCTAGCACTTTGTTTGACTAGTCTTTTCTTTTCCTTTGCAGTAAAGTGTGGAGGTGTCCTTCCTATAGACAAATAATTGGCAAAATCAACATACTAAGGATTTACTATGGAAATTGAAAATAGATTTTCATCTGGGAAAGAATATTCAACTGGAACAACCTCACCTTGATTTTGCAGTCTAGAAAGAAAATCTGCCACCTGGCTCTCTTTACCTGGTCTATCTAACACTGTGATGTTGAATTCCTGTAACAATAGTAACAATCTGTTAACTTTGCCACTAGTTATTGGTTTATTCATTAAATGTTTAATGGCAGAATGATCAGTATGTACAAAGACTCCATAACCAGTTATGTAATGTTGGAATTTGTTCAGAGCATATATGATAGCAAGTGTTTCCTTCTCTGTGACAGTGTAGTTTAACTCTGCAGGTGTTAGATTTTTTCTAATGAAATAAATGGCATAAGTAAAAGATTCCTCTTTTTGGCCTAATGATGCACCCACTGTAGAGTCAGATGCATCTGTAAATATATGAAATGGTAGGCTCCAATTAGTCCCTCTCAAGACTAGTGCGGTTGATAACTTATTTTTGAGTAGTTCGAATTCTTGTTGGCAGTTCTCATTCCAATTGAAAAGTACATCTTTTGATAGAAGTTTAAACAAAGGTAAAGCTATTTTACTAAAATGTTCAATAAACCTTCTGTAATAGCTTGCATACCCAAGGAAACTTCTTACCTCTCTTTGATTCTTGGAATTGGCAAATCGACAATGATCTGGATCTTTGCTGGGTCAACCTTGATGCCTTGAGAAGAAATATAGTGGCCTAACACTATCCCTTCGTTCAACATCATAAAACACTTATCATTGCTGAGGGATAGATTAGTTTCAATACATCTTTTGAAAACTCTCTCAAGGTTTTCTAATGCATGTTCAAATGAATTTCTGTATACTGAAAAATCATCCATGTAAACTTCAACACAATTATGGATTAAATCAGCGAAAATAGCTAATACAGCTCTCTGAAATGTAGCTGGAGCATTGCAAAGTCCAAACGGAAAAACATTGTAAGCATAAGTGCCCCAAGGACAGGTGAAGGTGGTTTTGACCTGGTCTTCTGAGGCTACCCTGATCTAGTTGTAGCCACTGAAACCATCAAGAAAAGAGAATGGTGATTTCCTAGCTAGGGTGTCTAACACTTGGTCAATAAATGGTAGTGGAAAATAATCTTTGAGCATGGCTTTTTTCAGTTGTCTGCAATCAACACAAATGCACCACTTACCATTTTTCTTGGGCACTACAACCAATGGGGATACCCACTGATTGTCAGAAATGGGATATATGAAATTAACTCTCAATAGTTTTTGCAACTCTTCTCTGACAATATCTTGGAGCATGGGGTTCATTCTTCTCTGTGGTTGCCTCATTGGTTTGATAGTATTATCTATGTAAATATGGTGAGTGCATGTGTCAGGGTGAATCCCATGCATATCGGTGTAGTCCCAAGCAAAGGCTTTCTGGTATTTTCTCAAGAGTCAGATCAATTTCTCTTGCTAAGATGAGTATAGATGATTGCCTATGTTCAGAGTTTTCCCTGGACTAATCTCTATGACCTGACTCTGTGTGTTGGTGATAGATTGAACTGGAAAGATGTTGTGAAATATGGTTTGCAAAGATTGAATGGTGCATGTTTCCTGAAAATTTTGGGCTAAAAGTACATCTGCAACATGATATTAGTCATGTCTCAAATTTTCAGAAATATCAGGTTGAGAAAGGAATAGTTCTACCAAATCATTATTGTTTTGTTCTTGGAAATCATAGATTTGGTAAATGCTAAAAATATATTGTACTTCTTCTTTATCATTGAATTTATCATCAAGCCACAAATTGTGTGTTACTGCTGGTGATTGTGCCGATGGGTAGAGGGTGAGTTGTTTTCATTCGGTCCCTCTCGAAATGATCATGTTGCCAGATCGACATCCTATGAATGCATCAACAGTCGCTAACCATGGTCTACCAAGAATGATAGGGTTCCCTCCTAAATTGGATTTGGGTTGGAGAACTAAAAAGTCCACCGGATACTCCCAAGAGTCCAGTGAGACAATTATGTCTTCCAAAATCCCTTCAGGAATCACTTTAGACCTATCAGCTAGTTCTAGAACAACTGTTGTATGTTGCAAATTTGTAAGCTGGAGTGTTCTCATGGTTTCAAGAGTCATGACATTAATTGTGGCCCCAAGATCTATCAAAGTGTTTGGAATTTGTATGTTTTTAATGATGGTGGTCACTTTGGGAATGCCAGGATCAGCATGCTTTTCTATGGAGATGGTATTGGTCATAAGGCCTGCTAAATGTCCTATAACATGAATGGTTTGAGGATCAATCCTTTTTCTAGCATGCTTCTTGAGGCACATGCCTTTGATGGTTTTAGTGTATATGGGAATGTCTTTTATAGCTTGCAGCAGTGGAATTTTTATGTAGACATTTTTGAGCTCATCTAAGACATCAAACTGTGGTATAGACAGTGGAGGTTTGATTTGGACCAATTAGTCTGGAAAAGGTGGATGCAATGGTTGCATTTGCTTATCTCTGGTATCATCATTTGATTTCTTTTGATTTTTCATTTCATTTTCATTTTCTATGTTTTCTTCTCGCTTATCTGTTATTGGAGAGTCTTTCTGGAGTACCTTACCAGACCTCAAGTGGATATTTTGCAAGGGTAGTGTGGGATATGAGGTTCCCTCTTCTACATTGTAGGCTGGCCTCTCTACTCTATTATTCAGATTTGGGACAGTTTGAGTAGGAATTTGAGTGAGTTTGGAAGGTTGTGAGTTAGCTGGAAATTGTAGTTGTTGTGGATTTATTGGTGGAGGAGCAAGCAGTGCTTGTTGAGTAGGTTGAGGCGGATAAACAACTTGCTGAGGATACTACTGATATGGCTGAGAATGTGATGAATACGGCTGATGGTATTATTGATATGGTTGTGAATATGGTGGGTATGGTTGAGGATATGTATGATAAGATTGAGAGTACTGTTGAGATGGTCTCCATTGTTGCTGTGGGTGGTTTTGGTGCTGCCATGGCATGGGTACATTCCATGAGTTCTGTGCATACATTTGATCATTACAGGAAACTGCAAATTTTGATTTGGGAACATAGCTTGAGGTGCTGGCCTTGGTTGCCATGGTCTCTTTGTTCCCATGTAATACATGTTTTCCATCTCTGCATTGGCTGCCATATTACAGTTCTCCAAAACCTTAACTTTAGGACAGTTAAATATATCATGATGTTCAGTACAGAAAGCAAAAACTTGGATGTTTTCTAGTGGAAAATCTTTTAATGCATGTTTCTTCTGGCACTTTGGGAAGAAAATAACCATTATCTGGTCTTCATCTTCTTGTTTCTTTTTAGCTTTTAGAGTGTCAATTTGGTTCCCTATTGTGCTTAACAAATCTGTTTTAAACTCTTCTAACAGATTCCCTATCTCAGCCCTTGTGACACTTGCTGAAGCAGACTTTGTGACTTTGGATGACAGGGTTCTTTTTCCCATTTTAGCTTTACTCCTTGAATACTTTTCGCATAGATCAGTGATTTCTTCAAAGGGTAAAACATAAATGTCACCTTTACCCATCAAGTTGAGGTCATCCATGTATTCCTCTCGGATACCTTTCAAAAATATTGTGCGGGTCAGTTCAAGAGGCATAGTTCGGTGTTTAGATTTTTGTAAGTTGTAGACAAACCGTTCCAAGTATTCCTCTAAGGTTTCATCCTCTTGTTGGCTCATTCTAAAGATGTCATCTTTAGAGTCTTTGGATTTGCAGTAGGGTTGATATTTCCTTAGAAATACTCTTCTCATACCATCCCAATTAGTGATAGTATGCTCACCAAGCCTTATGAACCATCTTAAGGTTGATGCCTTTAGTGTTGCTGGAAAAAGTCTGAGCCTATGGGAATCATTAGTATAGCCATATGTTCGACATACAATTTCAAACTCGAACAAGAATGAGTCCGGATCTTCTGAAGCCATACCATAAAATTTAGGTAGCACTGATGGGGGTATGTTTTTCATTTTGATCTCATCATCTTCTTGTGGTTCATGTATAGGAAAAGGAAAAGTTGACTCTTCTTCGTCTCTATGTCCTTGATGTGGTACTGATCCATCTCCTTCCTCAGCCATTTTAATAGGTTTCTCTGTGTCAGAGTCACTTGTTTCAAAGAGGTGATTAAGGAAAGATTGTTCAGTCACTGTGCTACTTTCTCCTTGTATGGAAGACCTAGGAAAGTCCTTCTTCTGCGATTTATGTGTTAATAAAGTTTTCCTTTCGATGAGAGTAAGTCTCTGTCCTGATTTTTGTTTATCCTCTAATGCTTGTATGTTGTTCTCCTTAGCTGGTGTTGAATTCTTTAAAGAGTCTGATCCTGATGATGATGGGTTAGTTTTTGAATGGCGGGGGGTTTTTATGAATCTACCCTGACTATCTCTAAACCTAGGCATAAATGAACATGATTTTAACTGTGTTTTTGTTTATTTTTGTCTATTGAATTTTTTTCTTTTAAATCCTTTAAGTACGCCTCCCCGGCAACGGCGCCAAAATGTAGTGTCCTATCTAGGGTGCTAGACTGGGCTATATTTATTATCGACCAGGGTGCGTAGACTTAGAGGCGTGCGCCTAAAGTATATAGACATAAAGGATCCAATCTTCCTAATTACAATGCTATTATTTGATTCAATATCAAACTAAATCACCCTATGTATCACTATCTACCAAGATCCAACAAATCAAAACGCTGTGTATTACTGCAATTAAAGATTTTAGTCTCCTCACAGAGACATCATACATAAAACCTCTGTTCAGCGACTACTCAACATTCATTAACATTCATTAACAGTCATGCAAGATGAAATCGTAAGCATAGATTTCATGACACTACTCTACAAGATAACAAGGGATCGAATCCCTTACAGGATATGATTCACGATCAAAGTGATAATCTATTCAAGCGCATTCATAAACATATAAGCATAAACATAAATCGATTTAATCACTGCGCATATCAATACCAAATACCCTAACTGTAAATGAAATAAAATAACAACAGTATACCATGTACGTAGGGCCCGTGCGCGTTCCAGGTATACTGAGCTTGTTATCCAACGATTACCAGATCAAAACAACGCAATCGTGACTGTAATGCAAGTCTTTGGTATTGAAATCAAAACTCTGTTCTTGAAACAACGATAATGATAACGATTATACAACCGGTTCAAAACTATATTTACATATGGTTTCACATCCCTTGAAAACGGATGTACATTCATGAGCGGCTGTTGCCACTTTTACCAAAACAAGATTTTTTTTTAAAATGTTTCTATCCTAGCTGATATATAAAAAAAGGAAACAAACTTAAATCGATTTGGACTGTGTGTTGTTGCTGCCTTTGTCGCCAACATGCCATAGTTGACCGTCGTTGACTGCGCATGTAGGAGGGTTGATTCCGCTGCAGGATAGGTGCTCGTCCATGCTTGGACATTCCGCTTTTCATCTATACCCTTCGCTCTAGCCTGGCTATCATGCCACATGTCAAACAATAAGCCAATTACAGGATGTTGGAACTTCCTGTAGTCATTTTGCCAAAAATTCCTAATTCATTAACATAAAACCCTTAAATCAATTTCAATGCAATTTAATAACTATAAGACTATTAATTAATCAATTTCCAAGGGATCTGAGAGATAAATGATGAAAAGAGGTAGGCAAATGTCATGTTTTGGGAGGGAAAAAGGGGTCATGGAATGGTACCAACATGAACTATTTCAATGAATGAACTAATGTATAATTTATTATAAAAACATTATTGCACTCAGAAGAATTTTACAATCACTATAGGGTAGATCTTTTCATGTAAAGTTATTTTTTTTTTGTAAGCTGAGGTAGTGCCTTTCTATTTCTATTCATATAAATATAGGTTAAGCCATATACATCGTTTTGGTGGCCTTAACTCGACCAAATGGGAAACCGAGTCTGTTGGCCACCTCAAATTAAAACAAGCCATCCAATAACAAAAATTAATAAGTCTATCAATCCATGCTAAATAAAATTGCAACATAAAATACTAAACATATATCCAGTAGTCATGAAAACAGACAAAAAGGATGAAATACTATCCTCAGAAATCTAACATTGAAACCGGTTGCATAACTTAAAATGTCATTCTTCCTCCCTCTCGAGTGGTACCACCTCTACTCGTTGTGCTGGAATAAGCTGCTTTAGCTATTGTTGGATTTTGTCCAACTTACTATCCTACATGATCATGGTTACTTGAAGGTTCTTCATTTCTTTCTTTAGATTAGGCATGCCTTGGGCCAGTTCTGCCATTTCTCCTACAACTTGTTCCAGTGCCTTTGCTAATAGGCATTTCAACACCCAATAAACGTGTAGGGCCTGTTTATGCAAAGTCATGCGTCCCTTGGTGTTCTCCGGGTCCGGGATAAGGTCCCCCCACTCTTCCATTTTAGGCTCTGAGTCCTCTTCCATTATGTTTTCTTCCAGTTCCTTGATGATTATGTGGATGTCCTCGTCTGTACCTTCTCAATATGCCCTTTCCGCCTCTTGGACGATTTTCCTCATCATTCTCCGGCTACGTCTTTGAGGGACCAATGTTGAGGCTACATTGTTATTGCGGCTAGGTTGGTTAGACCAGCCTCTTCCACCGCGTCCCCTACGCCATCCTGTCCGTGCCATTTTTCCACTTACAGTCTCCTGTTTGTCATGTCCAACAACGAATGTTAGATTTTCTGCCATTGCTTTTGATCTTATTTCCTGAGTTCCCATTCCCTAGAATTGGCCCTCCCCGTTCCAATTTCTCCCTATGGTCAGGCTGCTCTCAGTCTTTCCTCCCCTTAGCTTAGCCAATCGAGTACTCTTTATAGTCTTCCCCATTTCCCAAATAGTTTCTTTGTCCTCCTCAATTTGTCCCTGATCATCTTCCTTATAGAAACCGAGTAGGTCTTTGCCCTGGTTTCCGCAACTTCTTCCCATTCTATGCCCTTCCCCTGAATTTTCCTTCAAACCACCTTCCTTTTCCTTACTGCAGGCTCTAAAGGATTTTGCCCCCTTTGATATACTTCTCCCTCTCTCTGTTATGCCTAGCTTTCCCCCCTCTTCCATCAGACTACCCGCAGTTAAGAAAATTATAGGGTTTGGCTTTACGAAAACATACCTAGACCTTTACGTCTCCTCAGATGAAACTAGTTCATCCTGCACTCCCGCTGTCTTCCTCCTTCGCTTCTTAATGACCACCCTTACTTCCCTCACCTCTCTTATTTGCCCTCTACCATCTGTCCTACATCTCATCATTTTGTCGCCGCTAATTTCTACTATTTCTTCCCCCATTCCCCTGTCAGCTTTGTTCCTTGGGGCGCTGTCCCATCTGCATGCCACCCCCACGTCCTATTTTATTATGGGAATGTTTGGAGGCTGGCACTGCCATCCATTTTGCTCCACGATCCGTTCCCACATTCTCTCCTCATCTCTCATCCCGATCGGGGGCCACTTGTGGGTATTACCTTGAGATTGTGTCCGCATTATTGTCATGGGTGATAATTGCTTTGAGGGGCTCCCACCTTTGATCTTCCGTATGCATCGGCCATATGCTATCAACTTTACCCCCTTGTTCATTACATCCCCAATTCGCAAGGAAGTCCGATGCCTTATTGCCATCTCTTCTAGTATGGTTGATAATCTTGTAACCTATTCTTTTCATGAGCGTTTCCATGTCCTGAAATAGGCCTGCCGTCCTCCAACTCTGGGCTACTTTTTCCCAGCCTTTGCCATTATTCAACTTTCGAAGCATCTCTATCACTATCTTTGAGTCTCCCTCTATTTCTAGATTTTTGTATCCATTTCTGATCGCTATTCTTAGTCCTTGGTGAATTGCCATTAGTTCTGCTTCGTTGTTGCTCATAATACCGCCATGATCTATGTACACCCATCTTGTCCTCCCTTGATGGTCCCTGAAGATGCCTCCGAATCCTGCTGGCCTTGGATTTCCTTTAGAGGCACCATCGAAGTTAAGTTTGATGAAGCCATCTTGAGGGTGTCTAAAAATGGTAGGGCTGTTGACAATTGTTACTAGATCTTTGTATTTCTGGGGACAAACCATTCCTTGTTCTAGATTGAGGTATGTCAAAATCTTACCTTCCTCTGGAGTTGTTTCCCAATCTTCTAGATTCCAGTTTTCCATTATGATTGTTTCCCTTATGTGGGTTTGGGTTCTTTTCCAAATCAGTTCAGGTGTCATTTCTTTCTCTTGAAATATCCTTCAGTTTCTCTCTTTCCATATCATCCACACATTTATGCCCATCATTAAATTCCAAGCTCTTCTTACTACCGAGCTCAGGAACTAGCCACGTCCCCACTGATTAATAGTTTCTTTTATGCTTTGAGGATCTCTATTTGTCTTCCCAAATACCTTGTTGGTTTCCTCCCATTGGTGCTGGGCAAAAGGGCATGCGTTTAGGAGATGTTCCTAAGTTTCCTGGGCTTGCTTGCATAAACAACATCTGGGGGGTCCATGGAGTCTATGCTTCTAGATTTGGTCCCACGTCAAGATATGAATCTTCCCAACCAACCATAAGAACATGGTTACCTTTGGCCACCAATGACCCTGCCATATTTGTTTCCATATGGAAGCATTTTTGTCTTGCACTTGCTGCATGGTTAGAAGGTAGGCCTATTTAATTGTGAAGGTTCCTGTCATAGATTTACCCCATCTTAATATATATGGACCTGTTCGAATGATTATTCTCCTAGACTTCATTTTTGTTGTGTATAGCTCTCTTTGTTTTGTATCTATGCTTCTATCCCACACCTCTAGGTCCTTCCAGGTTCTCTAGGTTTCCTCCTGTCTTCCTTCCTGCCAGTAATCTTTTATATTATCCAATCCTTCGTCCTTAGCTCTCTGACATGTATTCCTAAGGCCCTCCATTTCCTTCAGTTTTTCTCTCTGTTGCCAAGCTTCATCCTAGAATTTAGCTGATTGCCCATTCCAGATTTCCCAGAATGCATGTTTGGAGATCATGTCTCTGTTTTGACTGGCCAAGTTCCATATTGTAGAGCCCCTTGGTGTTTCTTCCAATCTTAAGAGGTCTTTAATTTTAGTCTACATGTTGTATTTTTGTGTCCGGATTCTTTTCCATAGGTCTCCTCCTCCCTTCATCCATCTCCACCACAGCTTCGCTCCCATTACTTGATTCAAGATATAGGGGTCTCCTAGCCCTAATCCCCCTTCCTCTTTATTTTTTGTCAGGCCTTTCCATGATATCAGGGCCCATTTCCTCTGTTGTTTTGTTCACCCCCAGATGAATTTTTTGAATATCTCTACCATTTTTATGCATGCCCCTTTTGGAACCACCGTTGCCGACAAGGGGTATATGGGAATTGCTTGTAAGACCGATCTCAGAAGCACTGCTCTTCCTGGCTATGTTCAAGGTTCGAAAGGACCAGTTTGCCAATCTATTCCTGAGTTTTTTGATGGTATGATGCTAGTTTTCCATCTTGAGTGGATTTAGGGCTAATTGTGTCCCCAAATACTTTGTGGGTAAATATCTAGAGCGAAAGCCCAATATTCTTGTCAACAAAGATTTAACATTGCCCGGAGTGTTGAAGAAGAATGTGCAAGATTTATCCTTGTTAATTTGGGTGCTTGAAGCTTCCATGAAAAGATCAAGAATCTTTTTTATTCTTTTTACTTCTCTTAGAGAGACTGCACAGAAAAGCATGATATCATCTACAAATTGTTGGTGGGTGATCGGCAGGTTGTTACCCCAAATTCTTAACCCTTTAATTTTCCTTTCTCTCAGATACTTCTTTATATATCTGCCTAGTCCTTCTGCTGCTATGATAAACAAGAAACGGGATAGAGGATCCCCTTGCCTCAACCCTTTTGTGGCGTTGAACATCGAGGTTGGCATCCCATTCAGGAGGATGGAGAAATTTGGTGTAGCGATCATATCTTGCACCCAATGAATCCATCTATTGTTAAAATCGGATGCCGCTAGAACCGATTTAAGATAATCCCAGTTCAGATGGTCATATTCTTTTTAGAGATCTAGCTTAATCACCATTCCCGCTTCCTTTTTGGTTTTCAAGGAGTGCACTACTTCTTGAGAGACAACTAGGCCATCAAGTATTTGTCTTCCTTCCAAAAACCTAGTTTGTTCCAGAGAGATAATACTTGACAGAATTGGCTTTAGTCTCTTGGCTATCAATGTGGCAATGATCTTGTAAATTACGTTACATAGAGCTATGGGTCTAAAGCCCTGGGCATTATCCGAGTTAGCATTTTTAGGAATAAGAGACAAGAGGGTTGAGTTAAGACCAGGACATACCTTCTGGCTTTGATGCGATTCTTCCACCACCTCCAAAATGTCTTGCCCCAAAAATTTCTAGCCTTCTTGGTAGAATTCCATAGTGAATCCATCTAGTCCTGGAGCTTTATTCTTCTTCATCCCTTTCACAATCTCTTCCACTTCCTCTAGGGTTGCAGCTCTCATAAGGGCTAGGTTCTGATCTCTAGTGATCAATTCAGGGATTTCATTACAAATCCTTCCTATAGCTGCTCTTCTATTGACCCGGGGCTCCGCAAGGAGGTCTTTGAAATGATCTACTAGATTCTGCTCCATCTCCTCATGCTGGGTTAAGTGTCTTCCTTCTTCATTTGTAATGGAAAAAATTTGATTTCTCTGTCTGTGCAGGATCATGGCTTGATGAAAGAATTTCGTATTTCTTTCTCCTTCTCTAAGCCAATTCACTCTTGATTTTTGTGTCCATAGAATCTCCTCCTGTTTTCTTCTTTCTTCTATTTGACTTATTAATACTCCTTCTCCACGAATTCTTTCCTCACTTCTACATTCTAAGATTATTTCTTGTTGAAGGATTGCCATTTTTTGATCTAATAGTTGCTGATCTTTAAATATGTTCCCAAATTCTTCCCAGTTCCATTTTTTGATGTTTTCCTTAAGCTCTTTTAATTTTAGTTGGAAGGTCTGCATTCTACTTTTGCCTTTTTGATGGCTCTGGTTCCACCACTCCTCCACTTTTGTCATGAATTTCTGATCCCTAAACCAAAAAGCTTCAAACCTGAAAGGGCGTTTTTTTGGACAGGCCTTAATTTCAATTTCTAGTCTGATCGGCCAGTGATCTGAACCCATTCTTGGTAAGATCCTTGCTTCAAAAAATATGTCCTTGCTTATAACTTGTTCAGATAATAGGAATCTGTCCAATCTTGAAGCAATTTGGTTTATACCTCCTCTCCTGTTATTCCATTTGTATATCCCATTTGTAGTAGGTATGTCCAACAATCTTTATTTTGCTATCATATCACCAAAGGCTTCTATGTCCAAATCTGTTCTTCTTAGACCCCCTCGTTTTTCCTCTAGGGTAGTGATCATGTTAAAGTCACCCCCTACTATCCAAGGTAAATCTGGGAATAAACTTTGGATTGTTCCTACCTTTTGGAGGAAGCTTCTGCGTTCTCTCGTTAAATGTGGGCCGTAAACTCCAGTGAGAAGGACCCATTCTCGGGAGCCTATATTCCTGAATTTGCATGAGAGGATTCGAGGCAAACTCACCCAATCTTCAAATTGAACTTCCTCTGTATTCCATAGAATTGCTAGGCCCCCTGCACTACCTATAACATCCTGTCCCATTGTTTCATAATGAGGCTGAAATTCCTGCATTATTTCTTTCAATTTCTATTCACTTATTTTGGTTTCCTAAATTATCATTATACTAGGTTTATCCCTTTTCAACCTGTCTTTCAGATATCTTTGTTTCCCCTTAATGTTTAACCCTCTAATATTCCAAGTTGTAATTATCATTTTAATAGTTTAAGTGGTTGTTGGAATACCTCCGATAGAGGTATGACTCATCCTGAGTTGACTAACATTTCTCCAACTATTGGGTGGTTTCACTCATAGGTCTTCTTCCTCTTTTCCTCCCTGCTTTTTCGGTGTTTCCTACTTCCATGCTTTATCCTCCTTGCGATCCTAGCTATTCTAGTTGATTTGCCATGGCTTCTCCTCCTATGTCCTTATATTTTTGGAACATTTCCTTGTATAATTGCTTTTGTTCCTCCGGAATGAATCTTTCATCCAGATGACGCCATTTTTGCAGGAGTCTCTTCATTACTTATTCTTCTTCGCTTCCTTTTTCCTTCTGTGGGTCTATCTCCATTTCAGATAAGTCTTGGGGGGTTCCTAGGTTTCCTCCTACCTTCTCTTGTTCTACTATTGTTTGCATCGTGTCTTTTCCTAGATCCCTTTTATAGGTTCCCCTGGTTCCTCTTCGCTGACTTCCTTCTCTAATTCCATTTCCTCCTCTTGTAGTGCTCCAAACATCTTTTGGTTTTCTCTGGTTACTATTTTGACAGATGATTTTAGAGGGACTGATCTCTTTTGAGATTTCCTTCTTGAAAGCACTTCTGTGAACCCTTCGTCGTCCTCCCTCTTTGCCTCTGTCTCCTTCTGTTCCTTCTTCCCCTATTCTATTCCCTCTCCAGATGCATTCAAGGGACATTGTTTGAAAACATGACCATATTCGTGGCATCTTTGACATCGAAATGGGATATGCTCGTAATCCACTAGTTGCTACCAAATCTCATCATGGTACTCTACTTTGATATACTCCAGGAGCGATTCTATGATATTCATGTATACACAGATCCTAGCATAGGACGTATATTTTCCCCTTTTAGTGGTCTCTCCACTTTAACAAATGTCTTGAACATGTTTCCTATCCCTTCCAGAATTTCTGGATCCCAGAACTTGATTGGGAGTCCAAACAATCTTACCTAGAGAGGCACTGTTAGCATTTTTTCCTTGTCTAGGTTATAGCATTCCTCCCGGTGCCTCATGAATAACTCAACGTTATTCAAGAAATATGGTCCTCCCTCAAAGATCCTCTCCTTGTCTTCCAGGTTAGCAAAAATGACTGTGAAAAAATCCTTTGCTCCTAGTCTTAAGTCTATATGTCCCTTGGGCTTCCATCTCTATTGTATCCATTTAGCTAGATCTTTCTCAGACGGTAAGGTCCCCACAAACTTATAGATCAGAGCATGATCTTTCATGTATCCTCTATACTCTTCCAGTTTATTTTTTGGGATTACATACCTGGGTTTTTTCGTTGCTTTAGGAAAGCATTTGCTTCCCAACCCTGTCTGCCGGTGACCTCCCATGACCAGAATATCCTTATTACTCCTGCCGGCTCCTCTGTACACCCCATTTCTGCTAGTCTCGCCCGCCACTACATTTTTGTAGGAGGGGATCTCTCCCCTCCCGTCCCCATCTGTCATTTCTCTGTCAATCCCGCCTTCCTATGACTCCCCTCGCTGCTTCTTACCTCTGCGTTTCTCGTCCTTTTGATCAAATTCAATTGGTTCAGGCTTCCTCTGTTCTCTGTCCCAAGGACAGAACTACCAGAAGCGGCCCCTGCCAGAACCCTAACTCTAGTTGAAAGCCCTCATCGCTTTCTCCTTAACACCCATCTTCCCATCCCCTTTTCTCATGTAAAGTTATTTTTAAA